>JAIOTZ010000683.1:0-45778 GCA_023374045.1 Limonium bicolor
TGAAAAGAGCACTTTGAAGCCCTTGACTTAACTAAGAGAAATATGTGTTTTGTTTTGGATTTGGAGCTTGGAGTTGTATTTGGCAAGCATTTGAAGTTGAAGAGAATGAAGAACAATGGAGGGCTGCTCCTTTACGTGAGGAAGAAGAGAGGATGCAGGTGGTGGGCGGTTTGGAGGAAAAGAAATGAGAGGAGAAGAGAGAGAAGGGAGTAAAGTAAGGTAAGATATTTGTTACTTTTTCAAATAGTGAACTTCCTCCCTCTTTCCTTTCTTTTTAACATGCTGAATGTGTTAGGTGGTGTTTCCCCATGTAAAAACCGGCCCCCTTTATTAAATAAGGCTAGTCATGGTCTTTGTTGACCAACTTATTGACTTATGTTGACTAAAACTTAAACTAGACACTATTTGGCACTATTCACAATTTAGTGCACAAATTTGTGAAATTTTTGGTTTCCCATTGATTTAGGCTTCCTAATGTGATACTAATTAGTACACAAGTTGATTAAGGTGTAATGATAGGCATTTAGCCACTCAAAACCCATTTCTAAGACAATTTCTCAAAAAGGTGCTTTAAGGAGTCTTAAAGCACATTTTGTGTTTAAGCTTGTTTTTGAGCTTGGTTTTCTTTGGTGATTGATTTAACATGTCCATTAGCATGTTAATAAGGTCTTATAATGATATTTGGGTGCTAATCAAAGTCACTCCAAGCTTAGAGCACATTTTTGTTTAAATTGCCCTTATGGCGTTTCCTTGTGTTTTCCTTGGTTTAAATTGTCTACCAAGGTTTCTAAGACATGTTTTAGCCTTAATACATAATAACTTGAGCATACTTAGGTTTGGGGTATTTCATTAAAAATAAAATCAAAATGGGCAATTTAGTATGAATAGTACCCAAAAATAACATTTAATTACTTACCTTAACCATGGTCAAATGTCATCCATTGACTTGACCCTCCATTTCAGCCCCATATGAGCTGTCACCCTTACCCATTATCAATATCCAATCAGTTATACAGCCAATTTAGTGACTCACCTATTACTATTACAAAAAGTAACCAATAATGTCATAAAAGCAAATTTGGCTTACCTTTCTCATTTGCCTTCTATCCCAGCCGACACCAGCTTTCTGCATCCTCTCTTTTGCTTCTCCAAACCATGGGAGCACTCCAATTTCATAAGAGAACAACAATTGCCATTGGTAAGCTTATTAAGCCTTTAAATGTTCATTCTCTTCACAATTCTTTCCTATTTCCATGGAGCAAAGCATCAACCATTTCCATCAATGTTTCTAGGTTGTTTTGGAGGTTAAAAGGAGGGCAAATCTCGGCTGTAACAAGGGAAAATGAAACACCCCTGAATATTTACACACATAAAATCATAAACGCGAGGAGAATATCCGAAAATAACACGTTATATAATTCGGAGGTAAAATAATTTATGGACAATTAAATTCAGCAACGTTATGTGTTAATATAGTCGTACTTGCATATGTCAGAATACGAGAATACATGTACATAACATTATGATATTATAACGTTTTAAATAATAAATAGTAGCGTTGCATAATATCGTAACGTTGTAATAAAAATAACAACGTCGCGTAACCTTGTAACAAATAATTAAATAAATATAACGTGGTATATTATATGATGTTACATATATAAATAATCAAGTATAACGTATACAAAAAAAAATGGAAAAGGAGCAAAGACGCTCCCGTTGAGGCTCGAACCCGAGACCTCCTGTACTTTACCTGAATGCTTAACCGGTTGAGCTATGCTCATATTCGGTATCTATTACACACGAATTGAAACTAGTATCTAAGCAACTAAGATAACTACAAAAAAGAAAGAGAATCACACCCGCCTCTGTACTCCCGATTTTTCTTTCTTTCCCCTATCCGGCAAATTAATTCCTTGCTCTGTTCAGTGCAAGCCCCAACATTCCAACAACCCCAGTCTCGATTTCAAAGAAAAACAACAAGAGACCACCACATGCTCCATGTTCTGTCCGACAACCTACATCACACTCATGGTCATTCCTCGTCAAAAAAAAACAGTACATCAGTCTCCCATGCCCATACCCCCTTGAAACGTGGAGACCACCAGCACAGCTTGAGATTGATTTCAGTAAAAAAATAATAATCACAGTAACAGACAGGAGTATCACGTTCTGTTCCCTTTCTCAAACTTCCACATTTCAGAGTTGGAGCACACCAACTTTCACGATTCCTTTTGGGAACTTACAACCAGTAACAGATTGACTACGCTGTTGCCATCAATCCCACACGCATGTACCTCAACTTAAACCTTTGCACTGCTCCTTGTGCATGGCTGGCAGTAACTGTTTCAACCTCTGAAAAACGGGAGCAAACAGGAGAGGAACAGAAGTTCTTCATGAATATTCCAGCTCAAACTCGCCCTCAAGTCTTCATCTGCTGTGTCTGATAACCTTTGGCTCCTGACTCCATATCCGTTTTCATTCTTGCTTGCATGGGTTCGTCTGAGAATAAACCCATGAAGATTACCCAGGGCCTCCTAGAAACCAGCTGCATTTCCCTTTCGAAAAACATTCCAAGGTGATGTTCCAACTTGCTGTCTCGATTACTCTTCTCCTGTTACGTTTCCTGTCCAAGAATTTCTTTTCTCAACCCACTCCACCTCTACTTTAGTATAATGCATTAAAGTTCCTGAGGAAAAAGAGACTACATTACTCACTCCAGTTTCTTTCTCCTTGTCCTGCAAAAATCTGCATGCAATTCTACCTTAAGGTGTGCCGAAGGAAAACTTCTGGAAACCAGCTGTAGTCTCTGTCAAAAAAATCAGACAGGGGTCTGTAGAACTAACGAGGTAAAAAGACTGCAATAAGATCCTTTCCTGCCTCTGTTTGGTTTTGCCCGAAAGTCCATGCATCAGTTTCTCTAAGATTTCTCCTCATTCCTGCATCCTGGACTGTCTTGTGATCTTGTTATAGCATTCCCGATTCTCTGCTGCAAGCCGACCTGGGGAGTCAATTCTGGAAACCTGAAGCAAATCAATGCAAAAAAAAATAGTGAGGTAAAAACCGAAACAAGTCTTCTTTCCCTTCTGGTTATGACATGGCCTAACACCTGATCACCTTTCCCAGTTTGTTACTGAGTGATCGAGGCTTGGAAACTCCACCTAGTGTCAAGAGTCCACCAAGGTAAAGACTAACTCTGAAACCCTTGTGCTTATCAAAACTCGTAGCTACATTTAACAGTGCATGATAAAAAAAAAATATACTAATAACATCAGTCAAGTTAAGTTGATAACCACAGCAGTTCTGTAACATTAACTTGCAATATCGGGATGTTGTAGTAGAGCCATCAAGGTGATTTTGGGTCTTTTTTTTAAACTTAAAACTATACTAGGACGTGTAACTAAGTAGCCAGATAACAGAGGTGAAATAGAAAACCAGAACTATGAATTAACAGAAGACAGCAGAGTGAAGTTATCAAGTGTGAGATTTCAGTCAGTTTCTGAAATTTCCTGGTGTCTTCTGTTCTCCAACTTCTCAGAGAATTGCTTTTGGAGTTGGGGCCACTTCTGAAGTTAAACATCACATTAAGAGTTGTAACTAAATGGCTAGAGCAAAGTGAGGAAGATCGAAAGCAAATTCCTGAATAACGAAATGAGCTAGAGGGCAAGACAATATAGTATGTGATTCAGTTTTTTTTTTCCTGAAACATATGCTCTCTGTATAACAGTATTTCAGAGGGCTATAAGGGATTGCGTTGAGTGAGTTAAAGACTTAAAGCCTTGCTAACTCATCTAACTCAGTAAATAAAACCATGTGGGAGAATGAGAAGTTAATTTAACAAGTTAACAGCAAGGTTCAAGAACGAGGGAACTGATTCTATTTCAGTTCTGTTATGTAATTCTTATCCCTGGGTAACTAAAGTACAAGTAGTATAAGAGGGCTGTGCGGGCTTATTGACAAACCCAAAACCTTGCTAAGACTGATACAACCGATAAAAAAAAAAACCGGAAAGAGATTTCATCAGCCCCTGATTGCTGTTACCTGCTTTCAATTTTAGCCAGTACTAGGATGTTCAGAAGCTATGATAACGTTGTCCTGAGTCTGTTCTTGGGTTTGAAAATCAGAGCTAACCACTTAACTGAGTGAGTAAGCAACGTGGGAAAACCATAACCCAGATTAAAGAACAGAAAGAAGAACAATATAGGAGAACACACCAAAACAGATTTCAGTTTCTATTTCCTGTAACATGCAGGTTTTGTGTTAGAAGTTTCAAGGGTGCTGCTCAGGTTGTTTTGAGAATAAAACTGTGTCGAGAGTAAAACTGCTTTGAGAGTAAAACTGTTTTGGAGTTAAAAGTAATATAAAACACTTGACTAACTAAGTTAGCATGTTGGGAAAGATTGAGGTTCTGATTCGTGAGACAAGAAGGAAAAATATATATACATCAGTTTCACAGATTCAGGTTTCAGTTTTCATTTACTGTTTCAATTTCGTATGATCTAGTACAGGAGGGTTTGAAGGAGTTTTATTGGGTTGCCTATGAATCTAAACCACCCTAATATACCTCAGAAAGATTATAAGTGTTTTAGGATAAATTAGAGATCAGATAGATAGACAAAAGAAAGACAGAAGGAAGAATAACAACAGAAGATGTGCATCAGTTCAAGGTCTGCGTTTTCTTTTTCAGATTCTTTGTATAGGGTTTTGAGAGGTGTTGACCATGTTTCCCTGGGTCTGTTCTTGAACCAAAAATCGTGGTAAACCACTCAAGGAGGTAGAACTCATGTCACTAAACAGAAAAGAAAATAACAGAAAGGGATCGGTATCAACTTCTGTTTTCTGGTTTTCAGATTTCAGATTTTGGGTAAAGAGTTCAGGGGAGTGTTCCTAGTGCTTTGGGTTGGGTTGAGGTTAAGGCTAAATCCGATGCTTAACTAGAAACTGGAAGAAATGGGGAAGAAACAGTAAGTCAAACTGAGAACAAACAAAAAGAAAAGAAAAGAGGACAGCAGTTTCAGTTCCTTTCCTTTCAGTCCCTGCAATCTTGGTTTCTGCATACTAATCTCTAAGAGGGTTAAACAATGTGTTGTGAAACTGTGATGAAGCTAAAACCCTGAGGGAACACTGAACTAGTTGGGTAAGCATTTTGGGAAAAGAATTATAAATCAATTCATGGACTAAAACAAAGAAATAGAATAGAGAGTTCAGATTTGGTGTTAGTGCTTTCAGTTTTCTAGTTTAGTATGAAGATTTCTGTAACAATTAGCAATGCTGTTTTGGGTCTGTCTTAGAGTTAAACCCAGAGTAAACACTTAACTTTTGGATAAGCAATTCGTGAAAAGAGTTAGTAGTGAGATTAAAGAACGAAAAGGAAAGGTAAAAGGGAAGCCACCAGCCTTTATGTTTCAGTTTTCTAGTTTCTGTATAAGTAAGTCCAGTAGAGTTGCCAATGTGTTTCAGGCTGTTTCAGGTAAATGAAAACCCAACTAAAGCACTTAACTAGGAGGGGATATACATTCTGGAGATTAGAAACCAGTTTAAATGGGTTAAACTGAAACTTAAGAAGGAAGGAATCAAAAGAAGTATTCAATTCTTAAGTAGCAGTTTCAGTTTTAAGTTCTGTGAAACGCAACTTATGGCTTTGGGTCTGTCTAGGAATTTAAAGCCACACAAAGACACTTGACTAAGGGGCTAATAAACTGGGGAAAAAGAAACCAAGATAAGGAACTAAACAGAAAGCCATAACAGAACCGAATCAAACATTAGTTTCATCAGTTTTGAATTAACCTCAGGTTTCAGCCTTTCATGTTTCTGTATCATGAAAGTTCGGAGGCTTTTTATTTGGGATATCTTGTGCTGGCTTAGTTGGAGACTGGCCTAGTACACTTAACTATCTGGTGAGTAAGTTGGGGAAAACATTGGGAGTTAGATTAGTGTATAAACAGAAAAGAAAAGAAAGAGAGGTTAACAGGTTTTGACATTTCAATTCCTGTTACAGATTTGTTTCAGTTTGGTACAGATAAGTAAGTGAGTATTAGTGGAGAGGTTTTGAGTTAAAAACTTTATAAACACCTATACCTAGTTGGGTAACACTGTGGGAAGAAGTGAGACATCAGTTGAACTAGAGAGTAGCAAGAACCAAGAAGAAATACGTAGCCTTGTAGTTTCAGTTTTTCACTGGTATTATAGGTTCTGTATAACTGTGTTACTAGGGTGTTATAAGTGTGATCCTAGCTTAATAATGAACTTAAGTAACAGCTAATGAACATAACTAAGATACCGAAGCATATGGAGAAAGTTACACACCAATTACAACATTAAAAGTGGGGTTAGATAAGGTGTTACAAGTGACTTGTGTTTCAGATTGTGAAACTTTTGAACTGCTGTATAAGTGGATTTAGGCTTAATCTATGATCTATAGTATCATTAAACAAGGGTTAAAACATTACCCACCTACTCAGCCAGGAGGGAACACATTTAGACAAGTTAAATCTATCTTATAGAAAAAATGTTACACGGTTGACGCTTAAATGCTCTAAAACATTAGCCAGAACAAAAGACTTAGTTAGCATGTAAATAAGGGTGTGAATGCCCTAGGAGTAACATAAAGTCTAACACGTGGGAAGTCCTAAGGGATAATAAAGGTTGAACATTCAACGAAGATCTATCTAGGAAATAACACCCGTTAATAATTTAATAAATTCGGGGAGTGTCACAAAGGTTGTCACATGAAATCATAAACTGACACATTGTTTGTAATTAACGCTAGGGCCGTAGCGAGCTCCGACCAGGACTCCGTGTGTGAGACTACTTGCTTCTGAACCAGGTATGGACATGTGTGGTTCGTATGTTGCCGTGTTACACGGCTTGTTTGCTTTGTCTTGTGCTTGTGTGAAAATGACATAAGATCAAAGCATGAAATTGGATTGCTTGTTTATCATGTTGTATGATTTCTATATCATTGTTGAATAATCATTGCGCGCACACAGTAGTTTAGTCCCTTTCGCGTTATGGAACTTTGAGATGAGACTCAACGAACTATGTAAACAAAGAAACTATACAAAGGGAAAACTATACGAGAACTACTACGAATTATGAAAATAAAGAAAACGCTATAAGGGGAACTCCTCTCTAAACCATTGAGGACTACCATGACACCCACTATGGTGTCTATTTATTAATGTTAATGAAGAGCAAGTCTCCTTTGGTGAGACATGACGAACCACGTAAACAAAACAAAAGAACTATACAAAGAGACGAATCCTCTCTAACTTTAGAGGACCGCTAATGACACCCACTATGGTGTCGGGATTATAATGATAATGAAACGAAAAGTATCAACTGTGAAACATGAGAATAACCCGGGAAGACAACAGCTCGGGCCGCGCGGTATGGATGATCGGGAGTTGGTATCTGCATCAGATCCTTCGACCGTCTGTGATGGAATATATTTTGGTGAAGCACATCCCGGAGTCCAGAGGTGACTTCCGCTTCCTTGACCCTGGGTGTCGGGAATGGGGGAGTGACAAGTTGGTGAAGCACATCCGGAGTCCAGAGGTGACTTCCGCTTCCTTGACCCTGGGTGTCGGGAATGGGGGAGTGACAAATTGGTGAAGCTTATCCTGGAGTCTAGAGGTGACTTCCGCTTCCTTGACCCTGGGTGTCGGGAATGGGGGACTAGCTATGGAGGAGACGTCCTCCAACGTGCGGTGATAAAAGAATTCACAAATAATCCTTAAAGAAACAAGGAACGATTAGCACCTACATAATGAAGTCTCGGGATCTAATCTATATCCCCTGACTCGGTGCCAGAGAATAAACGAAAACATGTGTAACGAAACCAAGCAAATAAGAAAATTCACAAATGTGATCATTTAAGTAACAAGGAATGAATAGCACCTATATTATAAAGTCTCGGGATCTAACCTACATCCCCCGGACTCGGTGCAAGAGAAGAAAGGAAAACATATGTGATGAGAACAAGATAACAATACACAATCTCTTGAATGATCCCATAGCGAGGATTGACGGTATAATGTACCTACGCACACGTCCTATAATTACTTGACTGTCGTTGCTACACTAGCAGCTTATTATGCTGGACTGCGTGTTTGACATTGTTATGCTACTGGCAAGTTGTGCTTGGTTGCTTATTGATATTGCTGTGCTACTTGCAAGATGTGCTTGGTTGCTTGCTGATATTGCTATGCTTCCGATGAGTGTGTATGATATCATGATGTACTGATGTGTGCTTTACTGCTTTATCATAGCATGTAAAATGGACTTAATAATATTCGACCAATTAGTCGTGTGGCCCGGTAACATGCGGGCTTCACACGTTCATACTCAGCGTAGTTTGCTGAGTCCTTTACACCCAATTTTTTTCAGGTCTTGTGCCAGATGATAACGGAGAGTAGGCAGGGTGACTATCATAGGGGTAGTCCACATGGCAAGACTTTAAGTAGTATGCTTTCTTATGTATGAGTTATGTTGTTTAAGTTGTTAACTAAACTGTAGATGCTCGGTACTTGAGTTGTACTTTATATTGTATTTGGATTTCGTTAAGTTGGACTTCCAGTCATACAGACCGTAACTTGGAGTTGGTATTGTGGTCTGTCAACCACATGGGTGGTTGGCGTCTGTGACACCCGAATAGAGTTGGAAACCGCTGCGTAGACTTCTCCTGCTAACTTAGGCGCGTCGTTTAATTGTTGGTTGTGATTCGGGGGTGTTACAGAAAGTGGTATCAGAGCGTAGTTGCGCTCTGATGACTGGAACAGAGGAGTACCGAGTATAGGAAAACCTAAATTTGAGAAACGGGGTTACGGGTTAGTATGTGAGGCTCGTTAGTTAGGGTCCATTTCAATCCGTAGGAAAACGCTGGAGAGGTAGAAAGCCTCCTCACACTCGGGAAAACCCGATCTGGCGTTTACGCAATGGCATATAATCAACCCGATAAGGAAAACTATGTACCCCTTCCTCTTCATCGATGTTTCGGCTTAGTGTAGGGTACGGGGGCGTACCCCTCTTTAAGGGGGGTAAGCGTGTTTCGTTTGGATGTGTGTTGATTTAGTATGATGTTTTCCTACAATCACTCGTGGTTGGTTGATAGGTTGTGTGTTTGGATTGCGTGTGAAAATTATGTACGTATATGTACGCTATGCATGAATGAATGTTGTGTGCCTTGGTTTGCACTTTAGCATGTTATATACATTGCTAGCTCCTGGTCTACTATGAGAACTTGTGTGAAGCCACTGATGTGGCATGGTGCTTAGAAGCACGAGCATTATAATTGGATTAATCTTTTTGGTATCGATAATGAATGCGGGACTGGATCCTAAGATTACCAAGAGTGGAAAATAAGTTAAGGAAGAAAGACTTCGGGACGAAGTCTCTTTAAGGGGGGTAAGTTGAAACAACCCTGAATATTTACACACATAAAATCATAAACGCGAGGAGAATATCCGAAAATAACACGTTATATAATTCGGAGGTAAAATAATTTATGGACAATTAAATTCAGCAACGTTATGTGTTAATATAGTCGTACTTGCATATGTCAGAATACGGAATACATGTACATAACATTATGATATTATAACGTTTTAAATAATAAATAGTAGCGTTGCATAATATCGTAACGTTGTAATAAAAATAACAACGTCGCGTAACCTTGTAACAAATTTAAATAAATATAACGTGGTATATTATATGATGTTACATATATAAATAATCAAGTATAACGTATACAAAAAAAATGGAAAAGGAGCAAAGACGCTCCCGTTGAGGCTCGAACCCGAGACCTCCTGTACTTTACCTGAATGCTTAACCGGTTGAGCTATGCTCATATTCGGTATCTATTACACACGAATTGAAACTAGTATCTAAGCAACTAAGATAACTACAAAAAAGAAAGAGAATCACACCCCCTCTGTACTCCCGATTTTTCTTCTTTCCCCTATCCGGCAAATTAATTCCTTGCTCTGTTCAGTGCAAGCCCCAACATTCCAACAACCCCAGTCTCGATTTCAAAGAAAAACAACAAGAGACCACCACATGCTCCATGTTCTGTCCGACAACCTACATCACATCATGGTCATTCCTCGTCAAAAAAAAAAACAGTACATCAGTCTCCCATGCCCATACCCCCTTGAAACGTGGAGACCACCAGCACAGCTTGAGATTGATTTCAGTAAAAAAATAATAATCACAGTAACAGACAGGAGTATCACGTTCTGTTCCCTTTCTCAAACTTCCACATTTCAGAGTTGGAGCACACCAACTTTCACGATTCCTTTTGGGAACTTACAACCAGTAACAGATTGACTACGCTGTTGCCATCAATCCCACACGCAGTACCTCAACTTAAACCTTTGCACTGCTCCTTGTGCATGGCTGGCAGTAACTGTTTCAACCTCTGAAAAACGGGAGCAAACAGGAGAGGAACAGAAGTTCTTCATGAATATTCCAGCTCAAACTCGCCCTCAAGTCTTCATCTGCTGTGTCTGATAACCTTTGGCTCCTGACTCCATATCCGTTTTCATTCTTGCTTGCATGGGTTTCGTCTGAGAATAAACCCATGAAGATTACCCAGGGCCTCCTAGAAACCAGCTGCATTTCCCTTTCGAAAAACATTCCAAGGTGATGTTCCAACTTGCTGTCTCGATTACTCTTCTCCTGTTACGTTTCCTGTCCAAGAATTTCTTTTCTCAACCACTCCACCTCTACTTTAGTATAATGCATTAAAGTTCCTGAGGAAAAGAGACTACATTACTCACTCCAGTTTCTTCTCCTTGTCCTGCAAAAATCTGCATGCAATTCTACCTTAAGGTGTGCCGAAGGAAAACTTCTGGAAACCAGCTGTAGTCTCTGTCAAAAAAATCAGACAGGGGTCTGTAGAACTAACGAGGTAAAAAGACTGCAATAAGATCCTTTCCTGCCTCTGTTTGGTTTTGCCCGAAAGTCCATGCATCAGTTTCTCTAAGATTTCTCCTCATTCCTGCATCCTGGACTGTCTTGTGATCTTGTTATAGCATTCCCGATTCTCTGCTGCAAGCCGACCTGGGGAGTCAATTCTGGAAACCTGAAGCAAATCAATGCAAAAAAAAATAGTGAGGTAAAAACCGAAACAAGTCTTCTTTCCCTTCTGGTTATGACATGGCCTAACACCTGATCACCTTTCCCAGTTTGTTACTGAGTGATCGAGGCTTGGAAACTCCACCTAGTGTCAAGAGTCCACCAAGGTAAAGACTAACTCTGAAACCCTTGTGCTTATCAAAACTCGTAGCTACATTTAACAGTGCATGATAAAAAAAAAATATACTAATAACATCAGTCAAGTTAAGTTGATAACCACAGCAGTTCTGTAACATTAACTTGCAATATCGGGATGTTGTAGAGCCATCAAGGTGATTTTGGGTTTTTTTTTAAACTTAAAACTATACTAGGACGTGTAACTAAGTAGCCAGATAACAGAGGTGAAATAGAAAACCAGAACTATGAATTAACAGAAGACAGCAGAGTGAAGTTATCAAGTGTGAGATTTCAGTCAGTTTCTGAAATTTCCTGGTGTCTTCTGTTCTCCAACTTCTCAGAGAATTGCTTTTGGAGTTGGGGCCACTTCTGAAGTTAAACATCACATTAAGAGTTGTAACTAAATGGCTAGAGCAAAGTGAGGAAGATCGAAAGCAAATTCCTGAATAACGAAATGAGCTAGAGGGCAAGACAATATAGTATGTGATTCAGTTTTTTTTTTCCTGAAACATATGCTCTCTGTATAACAGTATTTCAGAGGGCTATAAGGGATTGCGTTGAGTGAGTTAAAGACTTAAAGCCTTGCTAACTCATCTAACTCAGTAAATAAAACCATGTGGGAGAATGAGAAGTTAATTTAACAAGTTAACAGCAAGGTTCAAGAACGAGGGAACTGATTCTATTTCAGTTCTGTTATGTAATTCTTATCCCTGGGTAACTAAAGTACAAGTAGTATAAGAGGGCTGTGCGGGCTTATTGACAAACCCAAAACCTTGCTAAGACTGATACAACCGATAAAAAAAAAATAACCGGAAAGAGATTTCATCAGCCCCTGATTGCTGTTACCTGCTTTCAATTTTAGCCAGTACTAGGATGTTCAGAAGCTATGATAACGTTGTCCTGAGTCTGTTCTTGGGTTTGAAAATCAGAGCTAACCACTTAACTGAGTGAGTAAGCAACGTGGGAAAACCATAACCCAGATTAAAGAACAGAAAGAAGAACAATATAGGAGAACACACCAAAACAGATTTCAGTTTCTATTTCCTGTAACATGCAGGTTTTGTGTTAGAAGTTTCAAGGGTGCTGCTCAGGTTGTTTTGAGAATAAAACTGTGTCGAGAGTAAAACTGCTTTGAGAGTAAAACTGTTTTGGAGTTAAAAGTAATATAAAACACTTGACTAACTAAGTTAGCATGTTGGGAAAGATTGAGGTTCTGATTCGTGAGACAAGAAGGAAAAATATATATACATCAGTTTCACAGATTCAGGTTTCAGTTTTCATTTACTGTTTCAATTTCGTATGATCTAGTACAGGAGGGTTTGAAGGAGTTTTATTGGGTTGCCTATGAATCTAAACCACCCTAATATACCTCAGAAAGATTATAAGTGTTTTAGGATAAATTAGAGATCAGATAGATAGACAAAAGAAAGACAGAAGGAAGAATAACAACAGAAGATGTGCATCAGTTCAAGGTCTGCGTTTTCTTTTTCAGATTCTTTGTATAGGGTTTTGAGAGGTGTTGACCATGTTTCCCTGGGTCTGTTCTTGAACCAAAAATCGTGGTAAACCACTCAAGGAGGTAGAACTCATGTCACTAAACAGAAAAGAAAATAACAGAAAGGGATCGGTATCAACTTCTGTTTTCTGGTTTTCAGATTTCAGATTTTGGGTAAAGAGTTCAGGGGAGTGTTCCTAGTGCTTTGGGTTGGGTTGAGGTTAAGGCTAAATCCGATGCTTAACTAGAAACTGGAAGAAATGGGGAAGAAACAGTAAGTCAAACTGAGAACAAACAAAAAGAAAAGAAAAGAGGACAGCAGTTTCAGTTCCTTTCCTTTCAGTCCCTGCAATCTTGGTTTCTGCATACTAATCTCTAAGAGGGTTAAACAATGTGTTGTGAAACTGTGATGAAGCTAAAACCCTGAGGGAACACTGAACTAGTTGGGTAAGCATTTTGGGAAAAGAATTATAAATCAATTCATGGACTAAAACAAAGAAATAGAATAGAGAGTTCAGATTTGGTGTTAGTGCTTTCAGTTTTCTAGTTTAGTATGAAGATTTCTGTAACAATTAGCAATGCTGTTTTGGGTCTGTCTTAGAGTTAAACCCAGAGTAAACACTTAACTTTTGGATAAGCAATTCGTGAAAAGAGTTAGTAGTGAGATTAAAGAACGAAAAGGAAAGGTAAAAGGGAAGCCACCAGCCTTTATGTTTCAGTTTTCTAGTTTCTGTATAAGTAAGTCCAGTAGAGTTGCCAATGTGTTTCAGGCTGTTTCAGGTAAATGAAAACCCAACTAAAGCACTTAACTAGGAGGGGATATACATTCTGGAGATTAGAAACCAGTTTAAATGGGTTAAACTGAAACTTAAGAAGGAAGGAATCAAAAGAAGTATTCAATTCTTAAGTAGCAGTTTCAGTTTTAAGTTCTGTGAAACGCAACTTATGGCTTTGGGTCTGTCTAGGAATTTAAAGCCACACAAAGACACTTGACTAAGGGGCTAATAAACTGGGGAAAAAGAAACCAAGATAAGGAACTAAACAGAAAGCCATAACAGAACCGAATCAAACATTAGTTTCATCAGTTTTGAATTAACCTCAGGTTTCAGCCTTTCATGTTTCTGTATCATGAAAGTTCGGAGGCTTTTTATTTGGGATATCTTGTGCTGGCTTAGTTGGAGACTGGCCTAGTACACTTAACTATCTGGTGAGTAAGTTGGGGAAAACATTGGGAGTTAGATTAGTGTATAAACAGAAAAGAAAAGAAAGAGAGGTTAACAGGTTTTGACATTTCAATTCCTGTTACAGATTTGTTTCAGTTTGGTACAGATAAGTAAGTGAGTATTAGTGGAGAGGTTTTGAGTTAAAAACTTTATAAACACCTATACCTAGTTGGGTAACACTGTGGGAAGAAGTGAGACATCAGTTGAACTAGAGAGTAGCAAGAACCAAGAAGAAATACGTAGCCTTGTAGTTTCAGTTTTTCACTGGTATTATAGGTTCTGTATAACTGTGTTACTAGGGTGTTATAAGTGTGATCCTAGCTTAATAATGAACTTAAGTAACAGCTAATGAACATAACTAAGATACCGAAGCATATGGAGAAAGTTACACACCAATTACAACATTAAAAGTGGGGTTAGATAAGGTGTTACAAGTGACTTGTGTTTCAGATTGTGAAACTTTTGAACTGCTGTATAAGTGGATTTAGGCTTAATCTATGATCTATAGTATCATTAAACAAGGGTTAAAACATTACCCACCTACTCAGCCAGGAGGGAACACATTTAGACAAGTTAAATCTATCTTATAGAAAAAATGTTACACGGTTGACGCTTAAATGCTCTAAAACATTAGCCAGAACAAAAGACTTAGTTAGCATGTAAATAAGGGTGTGAATGCCCTAGGAGTAACATAAAGTCTAACACGTGGGAAGTCCTAAGGGATAATAAAGGTTGAACATTCAACGAAGATCTATCTAGGAAATAACACCCGTTAATAATTTAATAAATTCGGGGAGTGTCACAAAGGTTGTCACATGAAATCATAAACTGACACATTGTTTGTAATTAACGCTAGGGCCGTAGCGAGCTCCGACCAGGACTCCGTGTGTGAGACTACTTGCTTCTGAACCAGGTATGGACATGTGTGGTTCGTATGTTGCCGTGTTACACGGCTTGTTGCTGTGTGCTGTGTGCTTGTGTGAAAATGACATAAGATCAAAGCATGAAATTGGATTGCTTGTTTATCATGTTGTATGATTTCTATATCATTGTTGAATATATCATTGCGCGCACACAGTAGTTTAGTCCCTTTCGCGTTATGGAACTTTGAGATGAGACTCAACGAACTATGTAAACAAAGAAACTATACAAAGGGAAAACTATACGAGAACTACTACGAATTATGAAAATAAAGAAAACGCTATAAGGGGAACTCCTCTCTAAACCATTGAGGACTACCATGACACCCACTATGGTGTCTATTTATTAATGTTAATGAAGAGCAAGTCTCCTTTGGTGAGACATGACGAACCACGTAAACAAAACAAAAGAACTATACAAAGAGACGAATCCTCTCTAACTTTAGAGGACCGCTAATGACACCCACTATGGTGTCGGGATTATAATGATAATGAAACGAAAAGTATCAACTGTGAAACATGAGAATAACCCGGGAAGACAACAGCTCGGGCCGCGCGGTATGGATGATCGGGAGTTGGTATCTGCATCAGATCCTTCGACCGTCTGTGATGGAATATATTTTGGTGAAGCACATCCCGGAGTCCAGAGGTGACTTCCGCTTCCTTGACCCTGGGTGTCGGGAATGGGGGAGTGACAAGTTGGTGAAGCACATCCCGGAGTCCAGAGGTGACTTCCGCTTCCTTGACCCTGGGTGTCGGGAATGGGGGAGTGACAAATTGGTGAAGCTTATCCTGGAGTCTAGAGGTGACTTCCGCTTCCTTGACCCTGGGTGTCGGGAATGGGGGACTAGCTATGGAGGAGACGTCCTCCAACGTGCGGTGATAAAAGAATTCACAAATAATCCTTAAAGAAACAAGGAACGATTAGCACCTACATAATGAAGTCTCGGGATCTAATCTATATCCCCTGACTCGGTGCCAGAGAATAAACGAAAACATGTGTAACGAAACCAAGCAAATAAGAAAATTCACAAATGTGATCATTTAAGTAACAAGGAATGAATAGCACCTATATTATAAAGTCTCGGGATCTAACCTACATCCCCCGGACTCGGTGCAAGAGAAGAAAGGAAAACATATGTGATGAGAACAAGATAACAATACACAATCTCTTGAATGATCCCATAGCGAGGATTGACGGTATAATGTACCTACGCACACGTCCTATAATTACTTGACTGTCGTTGCTACACTAGCAGCTTATTATGCTGGACTGCGTGTTTGACATTGTTATGCTACTGGCAAGTTGTGCTTGGTTGCTTATTGATATTGCTGTGCTACTTGCAAGATGTGCTTGGTTGCTTGCTGATATTGCTATGCTTCCGATGAGTGTGTATGATATCATGATGTACTGATGTGTGCTTTACTGCTTTATCATAGCATGTAAAATGGACTTAATAATATTCGACCAATTAGTCGTGTGGCCCGGAACATGCGGGCTTCACACGTTCATACTCAGCGTAGTTTGCTGAGTCCTTTACACCCAATTTTTTTCAGGTCTTGTGCCAGATGATAACGGAGAGTAGGCAAGGGTGACTATCATAGGGGTAGTCCACATGGCAAGACTTTAAGTAGTATGCTTTCTTATGTATGAGTTATGTTGTTTAAGTTGTTAACTAAACTGTAGATGCTCGGTACTTGAGTTGTACTTTATATTGTATTTGGATTTCGTTAAGTTGGACTTCCAGTCATACAGACCGTAACTTGGAGTTGGTATTGTGGTCTGTCAACCACATGGGTGGTTGGCGTCTGTGACACCCGAATAGAGTTGGAAACCGCTGCGTAGACTTCTCCTGCTAACTTAGGCGCGTCGTTTAATTGTTGGTTGTGATTCGGGGGTGTTACAAGATACATAATTTGCAAAGTCGTGGTAAAATAGACATTGTTCAATGTTATTTCACGAAAGCACATGTAGAACAATTCAATTAAGTACAGGACAAATAAACACTGAATTATGGCTACAAAGGGCACAAACAATACAGTTTTTTCATTCAAACATTTCATCAAGCACCTTGTGTGCACAACAAATTACACTAATTTTACACCATTATTATACACACATTATCCACACACAATTGCATTACACACAATCAATCACATTCTAACCTAAATCAGATCATTATAACAATAAATTTACAAATTCAACAATAAAATTTGAACTTACCAAATTAACAAAATTTCAAGGTTTTCGGTTGTGGCTCTGCTCCTTGCGTCAATAGTGGCGGCCGACGGTGGCGATGGCGACAGCAGCGGGCGACGGCCACGGCAACGGCACGGCGATGGAGGGACGGTGGCAGGTGTCGGAATTTTTTTGGAGTGGCGCTGCAATTCACTTCGAATAGAGAGGGCGGGTATAAGTTTAATCGAGAATGACGAAGAAGAAAGGGGTCTGGGACCTAAATTAAACAATCTATTTCGGCGGTTGTATAAGGAACCGCCGAAATAGATATTTTTTTTAATTAAAAACCGTCTAATTCGGCGGTTGTATGAAGGAACCGCCGAAATAGACCATAAAAACAGTCTATTTCGGCGGTTCCTTCA
Organism: Limonium bicolor; assembly: GCA_023374045.1. NCBI lineage: Eukaryota > Viridiplantae > Streptophyta > Magnoliopsida > Caryophyllales > Plumbaginaceae > Limonium > Limonium bicolor. Next base: position 17,493 of record JAIOTZ010000683.1, read on the forward strand.
TACAACCGCCGAATTAGACCCATTATTTTTACACCCGTTTCATTTAAACAATCTATCTCGGCGGTTTTTATTACAACCGCCGAGATAGGGGCGTCGAAATAGCCTATTTTTGTACTAGTGACTAGTTATAATACTTCAAATTATTAAACTTACGGGGATACAAACCACAAAATAATTATTAACACTTTGTATCCTCGTAAGTTATGCAATTATGAAAAAGTGGGAGATGAAGAAAAAAATAAAATTCTTTTCAATACTTTTAAAGTATTAATTACAAACCTACAGATATCATAAACCCTGTTGGTTAATAAATTATATGAGTATTATAACTAGTTATGGATTTACGGGTCGTTTGGTTATTGGAATGTTAATTCCTAAAATAAATATTTAAAGTATTACTTTCTAACAAGTGTTAAAAATATTTTGTTGTTTGTATCCCCTTAAGTTTAATAATTTGAAGTATTACTTTCTAACTGGTTAATAAATTCTATAAGTATTATAGCTGGTTATGGATTTACTGGTCGTTTGGTTATTGGAATGTTAATTTCTAAAATAAGATTACTGGAATGGAATTCTAAGAATATAATATGATAGTAAGAAAATATATGTATACACAATGATTCAATAAGAACGGCCAAATGAAAGCACAACTACTTTTCTAATTATAATACTCTGCATAAATAAAAGAAAATAATTTAAAAGTCAATATATATGTTGCAGTATGACATATTTTTGAATATAGATATAGTTCTTAAAACGATAAAAATATTTAAACTCACTTTAAAATTGTTAGATAATCCTTCATTTGAATGACATATATGAAGTATGAAATCCAAGTCGGTTCATTTTCTATTTTGTTTTCAATGGTACGGTGTGATAATCACTTGGTCAATAAGTTGAATGACGGTTCTTCATGTGCACATCTGTTCAGCATGAAAGTATTTTTTGGAAAATTACATTCCCCACCCATGACGTTTGGTGAAATTACACAGCCTACCCACGAGGTTTCAAAAATTACTTTGCCCACCCATGTGGTTTCCATAATTTTACATCCAGCAACTTTTCTAATATTTGATCAACTTAAAAGATGGTTAAATGTTGTCCAAAATTGATGAAACTTTACATGGACGATGCTAAGGTGTTATTTTTGTCCAATGTCAAATCCAAAGTTTTTTAAGGTCATATATGACCTGTGGGACCCAATGAAAACATGTTCATGTGTCACATGTTTCATTGGGTCCCACAGATCACATATGAGCTTAAAAAACTTTGGATTTCACGCTTTACCAGAATATAACACCTTAGCATCGTCCATGTAAAGTTTCATCAATTTTGGACAACATTTAACCATAGTTTAAGTTGATCAAATATTAGAAAAGTTGTTGGATGTAAAATTATGGAAACCACATGGGTGGGCAAAGTAATTTTTGAAACCTCGTGGGTGGGGTGTGTAATTTCACCAAACGTCATGGGTGGGGGATGTAATTTTTCCTATCTTTTTTAACCAATGTTCAGCATGATAGTCGATAGTCCCCCTTAGAAAATTATCATCAACTTTGAATTCCAAGGCCACGTTACCCTTTACCCTTACCCGGATCTTGAAATTCAAAGTTAATGATAATTTTCTTCGTTACTTATAATACAATTAAAAGAAAATGACTAAGACTATCGACTATCGTACTGAACATTTGTTCCAAAAAAAGACTTTAAAGTATTACAACAAGTGTTATAGATACATTTTAAACTACGTGTCTCGTAAGTTTAATAAATATTTTGTTGTTTGTATCCCCGTAAGTTTAATAAAATAAATATTAAACATTTAGTGATGCAATTATGAAAAAGATGGAGATGAAAAATAAAATAAAAATTCTTTTCAATACATTGAAAGTATTACAAACCATACAGATATCATAAACCCTGCTGGTTAATAAATTCTATAAGTATTATAACTAGTTATGGATTTACGGATCGTTTGGTTATTGGAATGTTAATTCCTAAAATAAATATTCAAAGTATTACTTTCTAACAAGTGTTAAAAAAATTTGTTGTTTGTATCCCCGTAAGTTTAATAATTTGAAGTACTACTTTCACACTTGTTAATAAATTCTATAAGTATTATAACTAGTTATGGATTTACGGATCGCTTGATTATTGTGAATGTTAATTCCGAAAATAAATATTCAAAGTATTACTTTCTAACAAGTGTTAAAAAAATTTGTTGTTTGTATCCCGGTAAGTTTAATAATTTGAAGTACTACTTTCACACTTGTTAATAAATTCTATAAGTATTATAACCGGTTATGGATTTATGGGTTGTTTAGTTATTGGAATGTTAATTCCTAAAATAAATATTTAAAGTATTACTTTCTAACAAGTGTTAAAAAATATTTTGTTGTTTGTATCCCTCTAAGTTTAATATTTAAAGTATTACTTTCTAACAAATGACCCGTAAATCCATAACCAGTTATAATACTTATAGAATTTATTAACCAGCAAGGTTTATGATATCGGTATGGTTTGTAATACTTTAAAAGTATTGAAAAGATATTTTATTGTTTTCTTCATCTCCCTCTTTTTCATAATTGCATCACTAAATGTTTAATATTTATTTTATTAAACTTACGAGATACAAACAACAAAATAATTTTTAACATAGCAAGAAAGTAATTAGATATTTTAAAGGTGATAAACACTCTTCTTTTAGAATAAATATATTTTGTCACTCAATAAAAACTATATGTCCATTAATATAACACTTTTTGATAATTTGAACTTTTTCAAGCTTAAAAACAAAAGTTTAATAAATCTTCTGATACAAAAAAATGTAACTTTAAATAGACATGATAATATAAATTTATTTAATATATTTTCTTATAAAACAAAAAAAATGTTTTTGGACATATTATACTTTTAATATACTTCAAATGATTAATATTATATTCATTTATTATTTCTTCAAAATCTTAACAAAAACTTAATTGACATTAAGAATAATAAATATACTTTTATGTAAATAGTATGTTAAAAATAGATACATTTCAAGTCTATGATAATTGTAGTGACATTGTAAAACTAGTAGTGTAATAATAATATTAAAAGTAAGGGAATTTTCACCAAAGAGCACTGTGTTTTTGCTTAATTCATGATATATCACTGTGTTTTTAAATTTACGCAGGATAACACTAAGTTTTTACTTATTTCACCAGATAACACTCTGTTTCATATTTTGTTAAATGTTCTATTAATATCCCCAGAAAAAAGACTAAAGTACCCATATAAATAGTTAAATAAAAGTGGTGTCTTATGAAATTTATCAGTATGACAAATTACTTTCAAGTTGTTAATTAAAAACAGGGGTAGTTTAGTCATTTTCCTGGAATATTGATGGAATATTTAACAAAATATGAGTCAGAGTGTTATCTATGATGAAATAAGTAAAAACTAAGTGTTATCCTGAGTAATTTCAAAACACAGTGGTATATCATGAATTAAGCAACAACTCGGTGGTATTGGTGAAATTTCCCTAAAAGTAATAAACTATAATCTTTTGGCATCTTATCTTAAAAATTATTAAGAACATACAATAGTATACTTATCTAATAAAAAATTCATAAAAGTTACCCTATAACAGTGAATGGACTAAAAAATAAATTAAAGAATAAAAAGGCCATCATATTAAAAATATCATAAAAAACCTTTTCAATGCTCTACCGGAAAGTTCTGTGGTAGACAAAGATTAATCGTCGGTCATGTAATCCTTAACCAAATATGAAAACCAAATATGTGTAATTAAATAAGCTAATCTCGATGAACAGATTATAAAGAGTTAATTTAATTTAAAAATACAAAACCAAATATGTGTAATTTCTTCTAACTAAAAAAAGTGTCATATATGTAGTGGAAAAGGTTATTATATATCCTTTCTTTTGACCATTCTTTTTGAATCATAGTGTATAAGAATATTTTCTTAGCATTTATCAGTTTAGAAAGCTGGAACAATTGATAAACCTGAAAGTTATAACTATTTTAAAACGATAAACGGAGTTGTTGAATTCGATTTACGTATTCATTAACCTCGGTTTATGTATCCACGATAACTTATAGTAAACATTTCTACTGATGATTAGAAACATGTACACAACCTTTATAATGATTTCTATAACTATTATAAAAAAGATGACACTGATTGTTACTTATCTTTTCATTTGGCCGTTCTTATCAAATCATAGTGTATATGAATATTTACATAGCAATTAATTTTCAGTTTACAGAGCTTGACTGATTGATAAATTGAAGGCTATAAACTTTTGAAATCAATAAACTGAGTTGTTAGATTCGATTTTACGTATTCGTTGACCTTGGTTTTTACGTATCCACGATAACTTATAAATGTTTTCACTATTAAAAACATGTACACAACCTTCTATAATAGTTTCCATCACTATTATAAAGATGAGAATAAGTGTTATATATATATATATATATATATATGTTTCTTTGATCATTCTTATCAAATCATAGTGTATAAGAATACTTCCTTAGCATTTATCAATTTACAGAGATTGATTGATTGATAATGCCCGAAGGCTATAAATGTTTAGAAACGATAAACTAAGTTGATGAATTCAATTTTCCATGTGTTAATCACCTTGGTTTTACGTATCCACGGCCACAATAGCTTATAAACGTTTCCAATAATGATAAGAAACATGTACACAACTATTTGTAATCGTTTTAATCACTATTATAAAAAAAGATGACACTATCTTTTTATATATATATATATATTCATTTGGTCGTTCATGTTAAATCATTGTGTATAAGAATATTCTATTAGCATATTCTTCAATTTATAGAGCTTGATTGATTGATAAACCACAAGTAGACCTATCAAACGGGTTATCCGTTTAGGTTTTGGGTCATATCTTTTGGGTCATTATCCGTTCGGGTCACTAAACTTTCGGGTAATTTCAGGTTTGGGTCATTCGGGTTCAGGTCAAATCAGGTTCGGGTTGTAATAGTGTCAGATAGAAAGGGTTTCGGTTATTTTGGGTCATGGTTAATATTTTTAAAAATTATTAAATAAATAGATATCTAATTTCTATAAGAATATACTACATATAGATTATCAAAAAGTCAATACAATGTCTATTCTGAATTTCATTCAGATAAACTAAGTTTGAATCAAGTTTTTGTCATATTTATTTGGGTCATTCAGGTTTGGGACAATTTAAGGTCACTCTTATTTCAAGCTATCCAAGTTTGGATAATTTTAAGTATTATTATTTCGGGTCATTTCGGTTCGGGTCAGTTTGGGTTATAAATTTTTCGAGCATTTCGGGTTCGGGTCATTTGGGTTTTATCCAATCGGGTTTCGGGTTTATTACATTTAAATAATTTCAGATAAAATGGACGGATTTCGGGTTGGGTCAAATTTTGACTACTCTAACCACAAGGTTATATCATTTGAAATGATAAATTGAGTTGTTGGAGTTGACTTTACATATTCATTAACCTTTGGTTTTTACATATCCACGACTGCTAATAAACAATTACATTGATAATTATAAACATATACACAACCCTCTATAATCGTTTCCATCACTATTTTAAAAAAGATAACATTGATTGTTATATCTTTTCTAAAATAAGGTAAGGAATTGCATTAATAATATGGAATGTTTATACAAAATATGATACATAGTGGTCCCTATATATCAGATGACTAGGGATATACATATACGAAGGGGCACCAAAATACAAAAAAGGTGGTAATAAGCCAACCTGATACATGCTGTCAAAAGGTGGAAGAGACAAAAGAGGAGGAGATGGAGAAGAGGGGCTATGTAATTAATCCAAGTAAGAGCGCCCCATGGTTAGGAAGATAGAACCATATCCAGCCAGACCGAGTCTTGATTATCAAGAGACTTCATCCAAATGCTCGCCTTGATTGCTCCTTTGATGTCCGATATGATGAGGTGGAGGTCTCTAGACTGGTTTTCCATTGCTCGCTTGAATCTTTCAATCCAGATGTAGTAAACGGTAGGGGCTATGGTTGCTCGTCTCATAAAGTCTTTTGGTCTTTTGCTTTTACAGTAATTGGAAAGCCATGATGAGCAGCTTCGGAGGCTTGATCTATTTGTCGAAATTTGAAGCCAGTCGCAGACAGTCCATCAGATCCTACGTGAAACCCTGAAAAAAAAAAGAAGAAAAGGTGGCTATTTGTCTCTAGAGCTTGCTCACAGAGCCAACATTTGTTAGCTAGGCTAATACCCAAGGATTGAAATTTATCACAAGTTTTAAGTCTGCATATGAGTGAAACCCATAAAATAAATTTGGCTTTAGGGATAGCCCAAGACTTCCAACAATATTAAACACATGAAAGGGTGGTTTGTACCAGAAGCGTCCCGGTAAAGAGAGCTAACCTTGGTCCCTGGGGATAGGAGAGGAGGAGGGATGTAGCATCTAGGGTAGAGCCACATTGCTTGATCCACCAGTCACGGGCATGGAGGATGGACTTCCAGGTCCAGGGGTCATCACCTTTAGGGGAGACAGTCCAAATGTTTGAGTTAGCAAGAAAGGTACTATGGATCCATTGGATTCAAAGTCACTCATAGTTGTTTGTGATAGCTATTAGGGATTTGATGAGGAAGCACATGTTCCATTTATGAATATCCTTGAGGCCAAGACCACCTTGGGTTTTCTTAAAGCAGATCGAACTCCAAGCTACCGGAGGGGTGAGGCTGCTGATGGCGTCATTAGCCCAAAGGAATGAGCAGAGTTCTTTTAATAATTCTTTGAATCACATTTTTAGGAATGAAAACACAGGATGCCCAGAATCCAATAATACCAAATAGGGAACTTTGGATCAGGGTGAGTCGGTCAGCAAATGTAAGATGTTTACCCCCCATGAAGCAATGGCTTTATGAATTTTATCAATCAATGTAGCAAAGTCAGAGGTTCGGGGTTTCCTGGCAGAAATGGGAATACCGAGATAATGGAAGGGGAACGTACCTAGGTTAAAGCCTATGGATGAGAGAATAAAATTAGCGTGGGAGGAGATGACTCCCCCAAGGAAGATGTCGGATTTACAGGGGTGTGGGGAGTAGGACTAAGATTAGGACCTAGACCAAAGAGAGAGAAAGAATTGGCCATTTAGAGGGAAGTCGTCTTCATTAGGATGGGAAGAGCGGGGAGGGGATATTTTCCTAGAGGGAATAGATTGCCAGGAAACTAGATCGGGTGGTTGGAGAAAGAGGCAGAGGGAGGGGGACATAGGCCAAGAGGATAGAGAGGGAAGCGAGGCGGCTCTAGACATAGAAGGTCTAGAGGATGGAGATACTAGGGTAGAGGGGGGAGGCAGGAGAGTAGGGGCTTCAGCTTCAGGCGAAGGAGGGGCTTGGACCGGGGGAGAGGGTAAGGTGTTCTTAGGCGGGGAAGGATTGGAAGAGGGAGGAGGTTGGGTGGGGACTATGGGGAGAAGGTTGGAGGAAAGAGGATGCGGGTTTCTGGATTTAGAGGAAATCACTAGAGGGCTAGGGGAGAAGGCCATCTATGCAAGGGGTGGCCAAACTTTTTGCAGGAAACACAGGACACGGGTTCCCATAAGATCATAGGCTGGAGAAAAGACCCACGAGGCGAGTGGATATCCACCTCTCGCACTAAGTCCTTGCTGAAGTCAACCTCAACAAGAACCCTAGCAAAGGAAATTCGAGACTTGTCTGCAGTAGATTGGTCTGTATAAAGAGGAACCTCAATCTTGGCACAAATATTCGAAAGGCTAGAGCTGGACCAGAGAGTGATGGGGAACTAAATCCAAATAGGGATATGATTCAGGTCTTTAGGATTGAAAGAGAAATCTAGGGACCACTTCTTTAGCACAAGGGGAGAGGAATTCAGAAGCCAATGCCCTTTGTCCAGAACAAGTTCAAGGTCTGCATCCTTGTCAGATTTGAATAAGAACCAACCTTCTTCATGGAGCAAAATTTGGAGAGTAGGAACAAAGCTCCAAGCCCTTCTGACAAAGTCCCTAACCAGATTAAAACCATACTTTTTACCCCAGTGATAACCAACAAGGGAGTTTTCCCAGTACACAATTTCAGAAGACATGTCCTTTTCAACAATGGAAAATTGAGTTGTTTTCTTCAGGCTCAGTTAGCAAATCAAAGCGTGGAGACATACCAGAACAATTGTATTGTTTTACGAGGAGTTTCTCAAGAAAGGAGTTGATGGTACCTTGGACAGCAGGTCTCGGGGCTCTATTATAGACCCCAGTTGGAACTCCTTCCGATTGATGAACTGAGGGTGGAGGATCAGAAGAGCCTAGAGCTTTAAGGGGAGGAAAATCAGCCTCTGACTGCAAAGTAGCTTGAGAGCCCACAACAGGGGCGGCTATTGCTAAATTACCGGTGGACCAGAGAGATCGACAATAAGCTTTAAGCCTTCCTCGGATTGACATTTACCCGCCTTAGCACCCCCGTCCTTAGTGACGAAGGCATACCTGGGATTGTACTCTCACGCAAATGAGTGCTTTTCTTTAAGGGGGGAGGAACGCCGCCTTTCTTCAAAGGGTAGGGGGCACCGTCCAACAAAGGAGACGAGGGAGGGACGACATGAGGGCCACCAGGGGGAGGAGATGCCTTGGCGCAAAAAGAACTATTAGCCACCCCAGCCTACCAGAGCTCAACAAAATAGCAGGGACTTGAGGAGAATCCACCACACCCATAACCTGGGACCTGACACCAGAAGCATTAGGCACTGCACCACCTTCAGCACCCGGAGCAACATAAACAGTAGCGTCACAATCATCAACACCAAGGCTTGAACAACCGGCCGCGTCCATGATTTGAACAATCACAGGGGTGGAGGGACGACACTTACCCATGAGGAAGCAAGACCGCAGTAGAGGAGTCCAAGGGGGCACGTGAGGAGCACGTTGTTATTTCTCACTCTAAAAGACCCAAGATTCTATTCAAACAACTGTTATATATCTTTTTATTTGCCGTTAATATCGAATTATTGCGTATAAGAATATTTTATTAGCATTTTCCAGCTTATAAAGTTTGATTGATTAACAAATCAGAAGGTAACATTTGAAAATTATAAATTGAGTTTGGCGGAACCCAATCTCTCTGATAGTTTCTCTCTCTAATCAGTGGCGATTCTAGTACGCGCTCCCACGCGCTTTTCTTCCCGTTACAGAATTGCATTTCCTCTTCCCGTTCCGTTTCGACAGCCTCGCCTGGCATCTCTGATCTTCCCGTCGGTGCCGCTGATCTCCATCTGAGCCCCCGGTGGCCCCGCCGCCCGCCGGGCCCCAACCTGGTAGAGTCGGTGCCCACCGAGGGGTGCTTCCCCTCCACGCGTTCCTTGATGAATCGTCGGCGTCCCTCCACGAGATCTACTCCATCTCCGCCCTCCCCTGTTCCAGAGCCGGAATTGCCCCCTCCTCCTCCGTCTTCTTCTGCAGCTTCTGCGCAACACCGAGGCCCTGTTCCAGAGCCGGAATTGCCCCCTCCTCCTCCGTCTTCTTTTGCAGCTTCTGCGCAGCACCGAGGCCAGATTGGAGTTGCCGCTGCTAGTGTCGATGGAGTCGTCTCTGCTGGCACAGTGTTTGAGCATGGTTTCGACGCTAGTGTCGGTGGCGAGGGTGCTAGTGTCGGTGGCGATGGTGCTAGTGTCGGTGGAAATGGTGGAAGCGTCTCAGCCGCTAGTGTAGGTGGCGATTGGTGGAAGCGTCTCAGCCGTGAGCGTAGATGGCGCTGATGGTGGAAGCGCCCCAGCTGGCGTGCTGGTTGAGATTGGTGTGGATGCTTCTGTTCAAGGTGGCGCTGATGAAAGAGCTTCAGCAACGAGTGTAGATGGAGTCAGTTGCTTTCCTGGACCGCATGCACCTGGTCTATCTCCTTCCGTTCAAGGTGTCGGGCCTCAAGGCCCCCTTAAGTCAAAGCGCTCAATTGTCTTCGAACAGAGCTCAACCGTTTCGAACCTGACTGCTCCTGAATCAGGAACCGTTAATAATCCCCCAAATGAGGACTTGGGTCCTGCCGCAGAGAGTGGTGCCAGTGATAAGTCTGCTGGCTTCCCGAGTGAAAAGTCTGAGCCTTCTAGCAGGGATGGGATCACGACGACAGGAGGTCCACGGCTTATCTTCCATAACAATGGGAGTGTGCAACCGGTTACTAAGGAGCATCCAACTCCGTGCAAAAGGCTTGACCTATTTGTAGATCTTTCGGGACCCCCAGTTGACTCAGTCTTACAAGAGTACCTCGATCATCCTGCTCCCCCATCTCTCCCCAATGCCCATGGAGGCTCTGCTCCAGCTAGTGATCGGATCGCTTGGGCTACTACCACATCCACGAAAGCGATAAACAAGGACTTTCCGCCCCTTCCAAAAGGCTCTGGGGCTGCTGGAAAGAAGATTGCCTGGGCCAAAAGAACCCCTCGACCTAACCACTCGACTGAAGCGATCTCAGGTAAGAACTCTAACCCCTCCTTTCTTGATACGCTTCTTGCGAAGCAGAAATCAAATTGTGGCATGTCATTACGCATAGAGAACAATGATACCTTAGATACTGATAGCTCATTTGTTACTATTGACGATAATGACCTATTGCCTGAGATAAACTACTGGAGAAATGCCCTTGTTGGTCATATTTGGGGGAAAAAATTTGGCTTCAATATAGTCAGAGAATTTGTGAAGCGGGCATGGAACTTTGTAGCCACCCCCCAAATCCTCCTCCATGATGAGGGATGGTTGGTTTTCCGCTTTGATAGCGAAGAGGACCTCCAACAAGTCCTTGATAAAGGCCCCTGGCTCCTCTTCTCATCCCCCTTGGTCCTAAAGAGATGGTCCCCCGACTTTGCTTTCAACCCGAAAGACCTCAATCGCATTCCGGTTTGGATCCAGCTCCCGGGCCTCCATACTAGCCTCTGGTCCTAGTCCAGCCTTGCTAAGATATGCTCCAAATTAGGCTCTCCTCTTTATACCGATCAAGCGACTTCCTCCAAATCTAGAATCTCCTATGCTAGAGTCTTGATCGAAGTTGATTTCAATAATGATCTCGTTAGAGAAATCGAGATCCGTGCTCCTAGTGGCATTCGTTTCCAGAAGGTGGTTTATGAATGGGAGCCCATTTCTTGCTCTTCCTGCAAGCTCCTAGGACATTCCTCTGCTCGTTGCCCTAAATCGATTCGTCTGTTCCTAGGCGTGCTCAGGGATCCTTGCCCTCTGATCCTAGCCATGCCAAGGGGTCCTTGTTAGGCCCCCCTTTACTCTCGGAGAAGGTCCCCCCCCCCCCCCCTCAGTTAGTGCTTCCAAGGAGGTTAGGGAGTCTCCCCGGCCAAACCTTCCTCCCCCGTCGGGCCATGCCTTGGAGGTCCCGTCGCCTATTTCTTCCTCTATACCCCCCGTTGAGTCGATGTCGCCCTCCCTCAAACTTCTTATTGATCCCACCCTTGACCAAGCATGGCAAGTGGTTCCTCCTAATGGTAAGAACCCAGGTAAGGCCCCTAGTAAGACTCTGAAGCCCATCCCCGATGATCTCTCGCTCCTGCTCTCTAATACTTTTGATATACTAGAGGAGAACTCTACTCTCACCACCCCCTCCCCCACATAACCCCCTCTTTATGAATCTTGCAATATGGAATGTAAGGGGATGTAATGACCACCCCAAACTCTTTGAGATCCAAAAGTTTGTGGCCAACAATAAGCTCAGTTTGTTTGGCCTTCTCGAAACTCATGTCACCCTCAACCACTCTATTCTTGTTTCTTCCCATCCTGGAGTCTCGTCCATAACTATGATGCTAATCAGAGTGGCCGTATCTGGATACTTTTCGATCCGTCCATCATTGCGCTCTCCATCATCCATTCCTCAGACCAAATCCTCACCTGCAAAGTTTCTATTTTGGGCACCTTGAACTTCACCTTATCCGCAGTCTATGGGAGAAACAGCCAGAACCTTAGGTCCCAGCTTTGGGAGGATATCCGAAATCTCAGTCGGAATACAATTGGCCCCTGGGTAGTTGCGGGGGATTTCAATAATATCCTTTATGCTCAAGATCGGCTCAGTAGACGCAACCCACTACCCAGAGACTTCCGAGACTTTGCTGACTGTGTCTCCACGGCGGTACTGCAAGACCTCCGCTTTTATGGGCAATTTTTCACCTGGTGGAACAACCAATATGACCACGGTCGAGTCCTAGAGAAAATTGATCGAGTTTTAGTGAACGAAGAATGGCTACTAGAGTTCCCCTCTAGCTATGCCTCTTTCCTTCCCCCCATAGTGTCGGATCATAGCCCCATGGTGATCTCCCTTCCTACTCCGCCTCACCGTAAGAGAAGCTTTAAATTTCTCAACCTTTGGACTAATATGCCCTCTTTTCTCCCGCTTGTTCGTGACACGTGGGACCTTGCCCCGAGTGGGAGCCGTCTTTTCACTATCGTCCAAAAGCTTAAACATCTCAGAAAAGGGCTCATCAATCTTCATAAAACTGAATTTGGTTCCCTTGGGGACAAAGGCCAACGAATTAGGGATCAGCTAAGTGACGTCCAGAGACGCTTGGATCTTGACCCTTGGAACCCTACCCTAATCTCTCAGGAGAAATCGCTTAGACACAACCTCATTGTTAGGGACTCCCATGAGATTCATTTTCTGCGCCAGCTCTCGAAAACCCGCTGGCTTAAATGGGCGGACTCTAATACCTCCTTCTTTCATAGAGCAATTAAGGCCAGGAGAAATAAAAACTCCATTGCGTCCATAATCAATGATCTTGGGGAGACCCTCCACTCCCCTGCCGACATCGAAAACTGCCTGGTTAGCCACTTCCGTCATACATTAGGCTCTAGGACTCCCCTCCGGCGCTCCTTGGCTGATTTCAACTTGGACAATGTCAGAACTCTTGACCGCTCTTCATGGAACCTATTAACCCAGCCTATTGAGAATAGCGACATTAGATCAGCCCTATTTTCCATCGGGGATGATAAAGCCCCGGGCCCGGACGGCTATACGGCTAAATTTTTCAAAGAGGCCTGGGATATCATTGGAGAGGACATTTGTGGAGCCGTTAAAAGCTTCTTCCATAGCGGTTGGCTTCTTAAAGAGATTAATGCCACTCTTATCACCCTTATTCCCAAAACGGACAATGCCTCGTCCCCAGGAGACTATAGGCCCATCTCCTGTTGCAATACTCTGTATAAAATCATTAGCAAAATTGTGGCTGATAGGCTTAAGAGCGTCCTCCCCTCTCTTGTAAATCCCAGTCAAGGGGCCTTTATTAAAGGGCGCCTAATCTCTGACAACATCCAGCTCTGCTCGTGCCTTATGAAAAACTACCAAAGGGCCAACATTTCACCTCGGTGCACTATGAAAATGGACATCAGAAAGGCTTTTGACACTGTCGACTGGAATTTCCTCCAGGACACACTCTCCTTCCTAAACTTCCCCCCGGATTTTAGTAACTGGATCTTACAATGTGTCACTTCCACCTCCTTCTCGATCAACATAAATGGGACTCCCTCGGCATCTTTCAAAGGGGAAAGAGGGCTGCGCCAAGGCGATCCCCTATCCCCCTACCTCTTTGCGATTATTATGGACATGCTGTCCCGGACCAACCCTACCAATCCAAACTTCAACTATCACCCCTCATGCAAACCACTCAAAATCACCCACCTCTTCTTTGCGGATGATGCCCTCTTATTCTGTAGAGGTGACCACAACTCCATAAACACCATGCTCAACAAGGTCAACCTCTTCTCCGAGGCCTCAGGTCTCATGCTTAACCCTTCCAAATCTGACTTATTTCTCGGAGGAGTCAACCCCATCACTGCGGATTCCCTTGTTCACCTTACGGGATTTAACCCTGGCTCATTTCCATTCCGTTATCTAGGCATCCCTATCACTGCAAGGAAGCCTAAAGCAGCGGATTTTAACCCCCTCATCGACAGCATTCGGAGGAAAATAACCTCTTGGGGAAGTAAATCCCTCTCTTTTGCAGGCAGACTCTCCCTCATCCAGAGTACTCTCTTTGGCATTGTTGGCTTCTGGGCCTTCTGCATTACCATCCCTAAAAACGTCATCAAAAGAGTCACTAACTGCTTTCGGTCATTCCTTTGGTCGGGGGAGGCTGACACCAATGCCACCCCTCCGGTGGCCTGGAACAGCATCACTAATACCAAGAAAAGGGGGGGGGGCTGGGCCTTAAGGATATTCATAAATGGAATATGTGCTTTATTCTCAAGACCATCTCAGCCATTGCTCATGACTCGGAGCGCCTATGGATTCAATGGATCCACAAGCTCTTCTTACCCTCCCCTAGTAGCAGCATCTGGTCGGCTACGGCTAAAGGGAATGATCCCTGGACTTGGAAAGCTATCCTTCATGCCAGGGACTGGTGGATGAGGCAATGTGGCTCACCAGAGGATGCCATATCTCTATTCAGCTCCTACCCTCCCAGCCCTAGAGTTAGCTTGTTCTACAAGGACATCTCCACCCCCACCCAGATCTTCCAATGGTACAAAGTCTGTTGGGATAACTGGTCCATCCCTAAAGCCAAATTTATTTTATGGGTAACCTTGAAAGGTAGACTTAAAACTAGTGATAAGCTCCAATCATGGGGCATATGTCTTGCTAACAGATGCTGGCTCTGTGAGCGTGCTCAAGAGACAAGCAACCACCTATTTTTCCAATGCAGGTACTCTTATAGGATCTGGAGGACGATCTGCGACTGGCTGGGAATCCCCACCAACCGAAGAAGTCTTCGTAGCTGCGCATCCTGGACTATACGCTATTGCAAGAGGCATCGACCGGTGGATCTGGTGAAGAGAGCGGCAGTGCCCATCGTTGTCTACCATATCTGGATAGAAAGGTGCAAGCGTGCCATGGCCAACCAATCGAGAGAACCCAAGAGCATCATTGCTGACATCAAAGCGGCAACTAAAGCAACTATTTGTACTAAAATGAATCGTTCCATTGCAGATTTCGGCTGGCTAGACAGGGTGCTCTGCTCCTAGAAGTTTTTTTTCATGTATTAAGTTGTATTGGCCCTTTACGTTTTTTTCTCCCTAGACGGGATAGGTTTTAATTAGCTCTATGCTATTTTGTTTCACATCTAGGGCTGGGACATTTGACCCGGTTTGTATCAGATATATGGGGCATCCATGTATCTAACACCTGTTCCTTCAAAATTAATATATACATAACCTTTTATTCAAAAAAAAAAATTGAGTTTGGCGTCGAATTATGTATTTATTAACCTTTGGCTTTTATGTAACGTCACTTTTTTAATTAGGAAAAAATATAAATATTAACTTAGTATTTTTTATATTAACTTTTTAAAAATTGTATTTGATTAAGTCATGTATTATGTATAAAATATAAATATTATAAAATTAAAATATGATTATACAATATATATCCGTGTGTTTAGTCATTTAAATGTCTTGTATAGTTAATAATTATCCTATAATAATTATAATATTAAGATATTACAAAAAATATAAAAAATATCACACACAATGCATACAATAGTTTTATATAATTGATAAAAAAAAGATATCCACAATCATTCTCCGTCACCCAAACCGCTTCATAAATGACAGTTATTTTTTTATCGATATATATATTTTTTTTGAAACATGTGTAAAATATAAATTTTATTATATTGAGAAATTATTATTTAATAATAATATATTTTTAATATAATTGATGACTTATTCCTAAATATAAAAAAATAATTATAAACAATATTAAATGAATAATACATTTGTTTGTGATGTTATACACCCATTGGCTAATAAAGAAAGGAAGAAAAAAATAGGAAAAAAAGATACAAATCCTAGTAGGTCATAGTATCTACGCCCCGCATAATTTTTTTTTTGATTTTTCTGTATTAATGAGGGACAAAATTTTATACTAATACTACTGTACCCATCCAGAACTCAAACTCGACTGTCCGACCCACCCTTGAGCAAACTAACTTATATTAGCCACCAGAGATATTCCACCAGCAATGCCGCTTACAGAGAAAAGGTCATCCTCTACCACTATATTGTACCAATCGTTGGAGAAGACCACTATCATGTAGGAATGAAAAATTAAATTTAATGCTCTGAACAGATATTGTTGATCTAGCCTCATTCCTGTCAAACAAAAATTCAACAACGTTATCGTCTATCCCTCATAAAGATCAAGATCGAAGAAAGAAGTCTCAATAAAATAAAAAAGAAAACCAAAGCAATTACAATTACCTCATTCATCATCGTCATTATCATCGGCTTGCCTGAGCTTAGTACTCCCACCTTCTCTACAAAACGGCAGCTTCATGGGTCCAAACACACTATCCACCTCCACACTCCCTTTCATCGTATAACTTATTCCTCTACCTCTCATCATATCCCACATCGCTGACCCGAAATCCTTAGGCCGGAATGTAACCGGCACTTCCAACTTCCCTTCCCCATTCTTCCCAATTTTCGCCGACTTATCCATCTTCGCACCACCGATCTTGTCATCACCCAGCCACACTTCATACTCCAGCGCGTTCAGACCCATATCGAAATCATTCTTATTCGCCATCTTCACGTGCAGTGTCGCCTTCGTCTCTTCAAATGAGAAATCATCGAATTGTACCTTCTCTAAATCCACTTCCGGCTTATACGGAACCGGTATCTCCCCGTTCTTCTCGAGAGGGATTGTGATCTTGCCTATTACTGGTACATCGCATATCAACTCCACTCTCACCCTGTAATTTAATTCTTTCATCAAATCGATCAACAAAACGAATATATTAAATTGATCATGCATGGTTTTGTCTCGTCTCATCGGACGGATGTTTTAATTAATTTACTTTACTTGTAAGGAATGACGGTCCTTCCTTGATATCAGCATACGTCTTCTTGATATCCTCAAAGACGATTTTAAGCGGGATGTTAATGGTGACGGACCCATGAGCCTGAAGGGTGCCGGCATCAGGTATGAGACCTGAGACAAGCTTCCGGCCGTCAGATTCCACTACGTAGTTAAGATCTGCGAGGGGATGGGGACCGGGTTCGGGTTGGATACAAGAACGTCGACGACGAGTTCAGCCTCATTAAGACCTATGTGTGGGAGGTGAACAGCTTGGACATCAGCGGTTGGTTTCCCGACTCCGATTGTCTCCTCAATCTTCTCCCCTACGTCCTGGATGAAGCCCTTCACCTTGTCCATGAACCCTCCTCCGCCTTCTCCTGCTTCTTCCTGCTGCTTGTCTTTTTCTTGTTGTCATCGTTACCGGAAGAAGCCATGAGGAATTGTTTTTTTTTTTTTGTTCTTCTGGAGAGAATAGAAAAATGGTTATTTTAAAATTAAAGTTTTTGTCTCCCAAAAAAATTGATCGTTTTTGTATGTAGGATTATATTTAGAAGCGGTGGTGGGTTACATGAGTGGCGGGAAAGTAGGTAACACCTCCACCATCTGTTGCCCTAATTCTAGTTAACGGCCAATTTTGGGTTACTTATTTTTATCATACCTATCGGATGTTTCAGTTTCAAAAAATTACGATTGAATTCTAAATTGAATGTAGAATCCTAGTCATATTCCACTCGTTTTTTTCTCAACATTTAATCGATTATGCCACGTTTTCCAAACGATTCCAACTGTGCCATACACAAACTCCTACCAGACATCAACCAAAGCTAGCTAAGCTACGCGAGGGTATAGCCACTTAATCTATAATAAGCACATTCGCATTAAACTACATAATTTTTACATCAAATTAACTTCAGAAATCACGATAAACTAAACAATCTTCAAGTAAAATAACAAAACTATGATATTAATATATTATTGCTAGCTAAGTGTGACAATGGGAGCTTAATTTGCTCATTTTCAGATGGGACATGGTGCTGCGCAAAGTTTGGTCCATGGATGGTTGGGCGGACAACTTCCTATTGTTGTAGCTGTAAGTAAAGAGGGTGGGCGCGATGCTGATCTAGAGGGGGAGACTGAGGATGCTCAGTTTGATGGTATAGATGTTTTATATGGAAGGCGTGGCTTGGTGGTAGAGAAGTGGTATCTTAGCACCTAAAGATTCTGGGTTTGAAACTTATCCACTATCATAATTATCAAAAAAATATGGATGGAAGTGCATCCAGGGTGGCACCGGGTTTAGGAGGAGTGGTGTGTCGAGATAGAAAGGTGTTTTGGTAGTGGCTGGCTAATGGATCCAGCACCTGTGGAAGCTCATACGTAAAATTATGGTGTATCTTATGCACTGCAGCAGGTTTTCGGAAGGTTAGATTTAACTCCGATTGCAAATCAAATCTTGAGTTCCTTAGGTCGAAGGGGTGTAGCCTCGGATGTACAATTTGATTAGTGCTTTACAATTGACTTCTGTTTTTGATATTTGTAAATGGTGTTTTGTGTCTAGATCATCTAATGAAGTGCTCATGTATTAGCAAATACAGATAGATTGGTGAGATATTTTTTTGGAACGGCAATATACCAAGTTGTATATCTTGTTTATGTGCTTGAAATGGTAAGGCTGTTGTGTTAAAAATAAATAAGAGATCAGTTAATGTGGAGCACTGCGGATAGGGACATCCACGACACAACTTGTATAGTGATTGCAGCCCGGCCTATTTGATGTATTAAATTTGAGGCTAGTGGTAGTGTTGAATGAAGTTTTAAATTTATGAATATTTTATAAGAAAGTAATTAGATTTTATATATAAGTAGGTTTTATGGCGTGTTTGTAAATTTAAAATATTAACAATTAGTTACGAGGTCGATTGAATTCAAACACAAAGTAAATCATATATCACCTTAGGTTAGACTATAACCTAGCTAGGTAAAATAAAACCCGGATCTAGATAAGAGATGTCTGTTTAGATATAGTATATAGTATTGTTGGGGCAAGGAATTTTTTTTTTAATAATTGGTGAACTATATATTGAAAAATGATAGCGTTTTTACAAAAGGATACATAAGGGGCCCTATGCATTAGATACCCAAGGATATACAAATCAGCTAGATAAGCACCATGTTTCAAAAAGATGGCGATGGGCCGACCTGATACATCATTAGCAAAAAAGGGGGGGCTACATAGAATAGACACCCACTCTTAGGACTCTAGGATCTGGTTGAGCCACATCATCTCGATTGGGGAAGAACTTAGTCCAAATGGAGGCTTTAGTCGCGCCCTTCACATCGGCAATGATGAGGGTGGGGGTCCGAGCCTGACCTGTCATGGCTCTCCTGCATCTTTCAATCCAGATGAAGTAGACGACATTTGCGATGGCTGCTCGTCTGACGGAGTCCTTTGGTCTTTTCCTGTTGCAGTAGCGTGATAGCAGGCTGCGCAGCTTTGAAGGCTCGACCTGTTGGTGGGGATCCCCAGCCAGTCACAGATAGTCCACCAGATCCTGCGCGTAGTCCTGCAAAAAAAGAAGAGGTGCACACTTGTCTCTAGAGCTTGCTCATAGAGCCAGCATCTATTAGCTAGGCTAATGCCCCACGATTGCAGTTTATCACAAGTTTTAAGTCTACCCTCAAGAGTGACCCACAAAATGAACTTAGATTTGGGAAGCACCCAAGTCTTCCAACAG
The DNA here is from genome assembly GCA_023374045.1 of Limonium bicolor. Taxonomy (NCBI): domain Eukaryota; kingdom Viridiplantae; phylum Streptophyta; class Magnoliopsida; order Caryophyllales; family Plumbaginaceae; genus Limonium; species Limonium bicolor. The sequence goes on from JAIOTZ010000683.1 coordinate 37,075, forward strand.
ATATTATACCAGCGGAATTGCCTATTATGGGATGACACAGCTTGGTAAACGGCGTTGACATGGAGACGGGGAGGATAGGAGGGGGCAAGGAAATTTGAGTGAGTATAGTTTCAATCTTGACAAAATTAATTAATTAATCAATAAAGTTGTTCTTATTAAGAGATGGTTTGTTATCCTTTGAAGTATGACTCATATATTAGTTAGTATCTATTCACATGTACCGAAGGTTATGACTTTTTTTTTTAATAAGGGTAATGATATATATAAGAGAATATGAGTTTTTACAAAAGTGATATATAGAGGACTATATATCAGATATCAAAAAATGGGGCACAACATGAGCCTAGCTAACTGAGCATATACAAAAAAAATTCCCTAGCATATAGCCAGCAAGTTCAGGGAGGAAAAGACGCTATGAGCAGAGAATTTTGTTCAGCCATTGGAGATCCTTGCTAGATTGGCCCATCTTAGTCCAAATGATCGCTTTAATGGCAGTTTTGATGTCGGAGACGATACTTGAAGGGTCTCTGGCTTTGTTGGCCATTGCTCTCTTGCATCGTTCAATCCATAATTGGTAGACAACATTGGTTATGGTGGCTTTCTTCACCAATTAATATGCAAGCTAGGGTGCGTGTACTGCATAATATTAGGAAAATTATACCCCACCTATTATATTCAAAATTACACATCCTACATACGAGGTTTTAACAATTATCTTCTCCAGCTATGTGGTATTCCTTTTACATCCGATGAGTTTTCTAATTTTCATTCAACTTAGAAATGTTTAATGTTGTCGAAAATTGAAGGAAATTTATATGGATGATGCTAAAATGTTGTATTTTGATCCAATGTCAAATTTAAAGTTTTTAAGCTCACATGTAATATGCGGGAGACAAGGAAAACACCTTTATATTTCACATATTTTATTGATCCCACAAATCACATATGAAATTAAAAAACTTTATATTTCACGTTGGATCAAAATATAACACGCCAGCATCTTCCACGTAATGTTTCATCAATTTTATACAATATTTAAGTATCTTCTAAGTTGGACAAAAAATAGAAAAGTTGTCGAATGTAAAACGAGGGAAACCACATGGGTGGGTGGGGAAAATATTTTTAAAACCTCACCCATGAGGTATTTCGTCATGTGTGGGATATAATTTACAGTTATTGAAGGAAGAAGGTAAGACATTGGGAGAAGGAATAAAAGGGGAAAATTGCAAGATAATGCTTTGTTCAAGTTCCTTCATATACATATACATGCATATATAATATATATGTAGTTAATTGGCGTAATGGTTGCAGTTGAGGATAGCCGGCCATAGTTGACAATTATTACTTCGATCTCTCGGCCGTGAGGAACTTGTGAGTGATCACAAACTAGCTAGCTAGGTGTATATATACAATTAATTTAGCTAATGACCAGTGGCAGATCAGGAGCTTTGTCTCGGGAGGCAAAAAAATTTTTAAGCTGTCACTCTTTAAAATATTATGTCATTTTGTACTTTTTCAAAAATTTATTATAAGAGTATTTGATAAATTTTCAAAAGTTTCGGGGCGGCCGGTGCCCCGGCCTTTGGATCCGCCACTGCTAATGACATAAAATGAAGCAATATATGTATATTAATATTGATCCATAGTTATATATGTATTTTCATTGTTAAGCGTGGTTAGCTAAAGTGCTAGATAGAGGAATGTGATGTTGGATTGCACTAATCTAACCTCAATTGAAGATGCATTGTTCCTGATAACAAGTGGGTTTGTCTATATAAGTACCAATTCATACTTATCACACATAATACCCCTATCTCATCCAAGAGTGGATTTTAATCATTCCCAGATTCAAGATATATTCTCCCAGCTAGAGTCGATCGGGATGAGGCAGTTTCACTTCCCTTTTAATTTGTTAGGGACGGGCTACGTTTGCCTATGGTATGCTGTGGTCTCTTGCTATTAGCTGGTTCGTTTGTGACATGTCAGCAGCAGCTTGATTCCAAATTTTACGATCGCACATGTCCAGCCCTAACGCGGATTGTCCGGTCCGGAGTATGGTCTGCTCTCTCAAATGACACCAGGATGGGCGCCTCTCTACTCCGCTTACACTTCCACGACTGTATCGTTAATGTATGTAAATGCACACGTATACTTTATATAATATAGACAATCGAATCAATACGCATAAATATAATCAAGACAACAACTAGTTTTACTGATACATAATGTAAATGTTATCTATGCTGAATGATATGATGCTAGGGTTGTGATGCCTCAGTACTGCTGGATGACACCCCAACAATGGCAGGCGAAAAGGGTAGCCCTGCTAACAACAACTCTGCCAGAGGATTCGAGGTCATCGACGCTATCAAAGCTAATGTGGAGAAAGCTTGCCCCTCAACCGTCTCCTGCGCTGATATCCTCACACTCGCAGCCAGAGACGCCGTTGTCCTCGTAATTTTCATTTTATTTCCCATAAATATTTAATTGGGGTTTCTTACTTCATATAATTAAACTTCCTTTACGGTTTACGAGCAAGCAGGCTGGTGGGCCTTGGTGGGCTGTAGATTTGGGCCGTCGAGATGGCCGCGTAGCAAAACTAAGTGATACTCAGCAGCTACCATCACCTTTCGACCCACTAGACAACATCACCGCTAAATTCACATCAAAAGGCCTTGATCTCAAGGATGTCGTCGTCCTCTCAGGTATGAGTGTATGAATAAATGTCACAGTCCATACTGTATGGTGGACTATCACGATCATAATAGGATCATCCTATCTGACGTGACTTCACATTTATTACAATTTTCTCTTTTTTTTTTAATCCACGTAATGAAAACAATACCTATAATTAACCTATTGGCTGCTATTGTGCAGGCGCACATACTATCGGGTTCGCGCAGTGCTTCACTTTCAAGACTCGGTTATTTGACTTCAGTGGGACAGGGAACCCGGACCCGGCACTAGACGAATCACTCCTCTCGGATCTTCAACGCAGATGCCCAAAGAACCAAGACTCCTCCGACTCAAACCTGGCGCCACTGGACCGTGTCACCAGTAACCGGTTCGACAACGCGTACTACGCCAACTTGCTCAACGGCTCAGGGGTACTACTGTCCGACCAGGCGTTGATGGAGAGCAACAGCACCGCTAACCTAGTCCGCGCCTACACTAGATTTCCGCGCCTGTTCTTTAAGGAGTTTAGTGATTCTATGGTCAAGCTGGGTAATTTGGGGGTTCTCATGGGGACAGATGGCGAAATTAGGGCCAACTGTAGAGTGGTCAATAGCTAGCTTGATAGCTGCTACTAGCCTAGACAAAAGTGGTTGTATAAGTGGTGGGTAATAAGGTACAGTAATAGCATGATGTATCTGTGCGACAAGCTTGCTGTGACCATAGGTTTGTCACTTACCTCAAATTAAAAAAAAAAAGACTATAGGCTTGTCACGTATGCTTTTGGCTATTTATGTGATGTGTAAGTGTAATACTTTTATTAAAAAAAAAAGGAAAAAAATGTGATGTGTAATATGTTGACTACTAGTACCATTTACCAAGGTTTGCTGTCTCTTTGTCGCTGATTAGGTAATGACCAGTCTATGTGTGTGAACTGTGGCCCTTGATGTACGAACAAATAAACGCTTATCTCATCAAAACCATCCAACGGTCGTCCGCGAAAAAGCACGGAATATAAATAATATGAGCGGGTGTATGGGGGAAATGGAACGACTAGGGGTGTTTCAATTTCGGGGCGTTAGGAAAGATAATTGAAAGGAGTGGAATTTTAATTTGATCTGTTAAATAAAATAAATAACCGGTCAATCGTTATCGGTTAGTGGTCAATGACTGCTGGTTGTCGGTCAATGATCATTAACTGTCAGTCAATATTCATCAGTCAACAGTCATTAGTCACCAGTTAATAGTCATATGTATGGGTGGTAATTTTTATCCAACTCGATAACCCGACCCATACCCAACCCGAAAATAGCGGGTTTGGGTCACGATTATTGACCCATTTAATTATTGGGTCGGGTATGGGTTACCTATTAAATTTTTGGGTTGGGTATGGGTTCAAAGTCCTAATCCGTAGTCAACCCGACCCGTTTATTTTATTTTATTAAAAATAATAATAAATAATTAGATAAAAATATAAATATATTACTAAGTAAGTGCTAACCTACTATTAGTATGATACAAATTATGTAGTATCTTTTTTATGAGAGGTTGTTTATTTGATAATACTACTTTGTTGTATTTCTTTATAAACAAAAAAGAGTATTCGTTATGTGGATTGTCAAAAGACAGTGTGCTCTCTCCTCCACAGCTCCCACTGTGGTCCTATCTCTTCTGTACTCTGAAGATTTTTGGCCAGACGCGTACACATCACCTTCTTCTGTTAAGTGCTACTGAGCACGACATGTATGTGGAAAAAGAAAAAGACGAAGGATAATAAAACTCTGGAATATCTACCATATTGAATGTAAGATTTCATTCATTTGTAACTCCGTGTGAGCAATCATATAAATAATTTTGTTTCCAAGTCTTTTAAATTTTGCATAGCCTAATTATGTTGGGTTAAACGGGTCGGGTATGAGTTTAATCATTTTATATGGTCGGGTATGGGTTGATAATTTATAACCCGATTATTATTGGGTCGGGTATGAGTCAATACAATTTTAATCGGGTCGGGTATGGGTGAGCTTCAACCCAACTCATTAACCCGAATTGCCACCCCTAGTCATATGCCCCCGGTTAAAGTATACTAGAGAAAGGGAATCCTATTCCCTAATAGGGAGTGGGGAATCAAGATAAAGGGTTTGGGGTAATCCTATTCCCTTTCCCTTTCTTGAAATAGGAAAAACTGGTAAAAACAAACAACACCGGTTCCCTTTCCTAATTACCCCAAAACAAACGCCCCCTTAATGGTATAGTGATTAATCGGGTGATACGGTTTAGTTTGATACCGTTCTACTTATATTGGTTAACCGCATTAAGATTAACCATTTAAGCGGTAGTAAATATCACATTGTGTAATGATACTAAATTAGATTAAAATGAGCAAATAAAGACAATCAAACAACTAGAAAACAAATATCACATTAATGTCATGTGCAAACATTAGATATACATATATTACACAAATTTCGAATACACCTATTATATAATGTTCAATCATCTAACAATATAATATATAATCTACACTATAATCGCAATAAAATTACACAGTTTATGAATATAAGACAAGATTGATTCACTTAGATTCAAATAACATAATTTACAATCTGCTTTATCAATCGAATGATAACAAAATACAGCTTTATTTACCCAAAAATAACTAACATACACTATCTATGTTAAAAATTTACTTCACATAATATATTACGTCATAGATAAGCAGTGTTCTTATTCTAGATTATCTTGGTTCAAGTTATCAAAATATAAGTTAGAGTAAATTACTCAGAACCCCCTTTAGATGCATTTTCAAGGAAGGGTTGACATTTTTAGGAAATAATAATATAGATTAAGTAGTGTTTTTGTCCAGCATGACCTTATTAATATGATTAAGCTGATAGTTTAACACGTAGTTAACTTCCTGATAATAGAGTTATAGTTCGGGGGCTCGTAGTCAAAGATACCTTAACCTCGAGGTGGTTACCAGTAATTATGATAAACACAAGGGGGTTAACTGTAATATCCTAAATCCTCAAGGGGATTCTGAGTAATTTACTTTATAAGTTAAAAAATATTGAAAAATCTATCACCTAATAAATAATTTAAAAATATCAAAAACCAAAATAGAAGACTAATCTATTATTAACCGCAATTAAATTTATATACTGTTACCTGAACCGTAATTATTTAATAACGGTTTGATTAATCTTACGGGTTCGTGGTATTTGACACCCAACTTTTAGGGTTATTTAACTATTTTATCACCAGAAATTCATTAAAATTTCATTTACACCTCTTCTGAAAAAATGAAGTTTCGTATTCGAAATTCTTTCATGGGGCATTTACTCACCAAAAAAATATCCTGACATTTTTTTAACATTAGAGAGATGAATCTATATTCAGTCCATTTCATTAAATGACTTATATTATATTAATATTTCCATGAGTTTACATTCTGCATTTTTTGAAAATTTGTTTTTTTGGTATAGTATCATTTCTCTTTGTGTCTCAAATTTAAAATTATTATGTATCCTTTGTACAACCCATCACAGAAAAATTGAAATTAACAAAGTAATTTTGCATAATAATTGAAATTTCCAAGAATTATTAAAAAACTAAAAGATAATCTGTCTTTGTTTATCCCTTTTCTTGGTTCAATATCATTATTTTTCAATAAACGTTATTGCATCAAAACTTCATAGAATTAGATCCATTAAAATATAGTTTAAAAAATACTTCTATTTATTTCAAAAACTTCTTAGGGAAATTCTAAAATAATTTAGCCCTTCAATTAATTATAGGATCGTTTACATGTTTTAGAGTAGTTTTTTAAAACCTGCTAGTTGAACCATCGGGAAAGAAAAAAAAATCCCCTAAAGAAACAAGAAATCAAAAGAGGCGCTATTAAATAGAGACTGAACTGATACAAGCTGTCTGTTACTCTCTAGTCGAGGAGCAGTGAGGATACTCACCTTGTTTCCTCTTTACCTACGGTAGCAACCAGTTGCAATACTGCTACGCTTGCTGCAAGCCTGCAGCTGTCTGTCTCTTTCTTTTGTCGTTGCTTCATCCTTCGAGAACGAGCGAAATAATGAAATCTCTTGCGGCGAAAGCAGGAGAGCGAGGGGAGGGTAAGAAGATGGGGAGCAGCGGAGGAGACGGAAGTGGGGAGAGTTAGGTGTTTCTTGGACATTAGCGTTTCCGGGGAGCTTCAAGGGAGAATTGTCGCTGAGCTGTACAATGACGTTGTTCCTAAGACCGCTGAGAATTTCAGGGCTCTTTGTACCGGTGAAATGGGGGTTTCTCCCACTTCCGGTCTCCGTCTTCACTACAAGGTCCGTCCCGTTTCTTGATGATTTTTCTTCCGCCACGCTCTTTCTTCCTCCCGAACTTTTCTCCTTATGTCTATTTTCTGATAAGCCGATGGAAAATTTCTGTGTGGTCTGACTTAGTTTGTCTGTAAGTTGATTTAGGGGTGGGCGCGAGTAATCTGCTGTATCGCAACCGCCGCCGCCTTGCACTCGTTGAAATCAAGCATTTGAAGTGATTTATTTCGAACAGGTTTTTCTTGTATTGTGGCGGGTCCGCCTGGGTTTGAATTCTCATTGATTCGCGTGGGTGTAACATTCTCTGAATAATGAGTTTTAAATATTGTCACTGTGAGGACTCTGAATTTGTAAATGAAACTGCAATTATGTGTTAATCTGGACGTAAATCAATCTTTATCACGTGCAGTTCATGCGCAGAATTGAAGTAGGTCTTGATTGTCAGTGATTTGCCTCTTTTGAGGCTGTCCGATTCCTCGAGAATAATGTTTTTTTCAAGACAAACCAGTGTCAAACAAGCTCACAGCTCTTTTTCTTTCAACCATAAACATTGTTGTTACCTGAGGTGAAATCCCATGGGAATCAAGATATTTAGTATGTTATAACTCCTTTCTTGAGCAACAATAATCGTAATTGTCTCATAAGAGTTAAGACCAGGCATACCATTATCTTCCCTTTACATGTTTTTGTCTATATATCTATGACATGCTTTTCTGTTTGGACCGTCCTTCTGACGTTTTACACGCTAAGAACTCTTTGTCTGTGATACATCTTCCCAGGGTACTCGCTTCTTCCTCCAAAATGGTGATAAATTTACCAGGGTATTCACTTCCCACCAAATTGGTGATCCATTTTTCAGGTCTATACATACTAATATTGTTAATTTGTGATATACGTTTCCCAGGGTACTCGCTTCCACCAGATAGCAAAAGGATTGATGATTGTCGGCGGAGATATATCTTACAAAGGGGAAGTAATGCAGGAGAATCCATCTATGGCCCCACATTTGAACATGAAAATTACGAGCTAAAGCACTGGAGAAAAGGGATGTTATCCATGGTGAATTCAGGGCCAAACACCAATGCATCTCAGTTCTTCATCACCACTACACAAGCGATCACTTGGATGGTAAGAATGTTGTGTTCGGGAGAGTGGTAAAAGGCTTGGGTGTGATCAAAGCCATCGAGCATGCTGCAAATGATAACCCGGAGGTGGATGTGGTGATTATGGACTGTGGACAGATTGCCGAGGGTGAAGATGATGGAGTGTGAATTTTTTCAAGGATGGGGATTCCTATCCTGATATCAGGTGATCTTGATGTTAAGCCAGATGAATTGTCGTGGTGGATGACTGCCGTGGAATGCATCAAGGCTTGGGAATGAGAAGTTTAAGGTACTTACATTTTGGTAGCATATAGCCATATAGTATATATACCAGAGAATGTGTGTTTTTTGTTCACTTATTGATGGACTAGTTGAGGAAGATATGAGTTTGATGAAAATACTGCTGAAAACATCTAATTGATTGATCGACTTATTTTGATTCTTGATATCAGAAGGGTTGCTACAAGATGGCTCTTGTAAGTACTGGAAGGCGATGAAATACTAGATATAAGCTGGGAGAACAAAGGAATTAATGATGGTGACTTTCTTTCCCTGACCTCACCTGATTGAATATGGGCTAAAATGGCAGATTTGACATGTGATGAC
>JAIOTZ010000684.1:0-45760 GCA_023374045.1 Limonium bicolor
TTTTTTACCTGCTGGATTGTAAGAATTTCATTTTCCCTTCGCTTTATTAACCTGTTTTTTTCCCTCGCTTTTCATTGAAATTTCATACAACCGCGGGCATTGTTTTCTTCTCGCGCTTCAAGAAGAAAGTCAAGCAAACCCCAAATCCAAGTCAGGTAGATGCTGCTTTTCCTTTTCAAGCTTCTTCCTCTATCTCCGTAGTATTAGTAGAACCCTAGCAGAGTTTTGTTCCCCCGACGTCAGTCGATGCATTGAGCTAAATCGATCCTGTACTTATTGATTCAATCGACAGGCCACCAAAAAGAGAGCGACATTGCAGAGGTGGGAGTTTGTTGGCCATTTTGTTTATCTTGTAGCAGGTAAATAGTATGTTTATGAATTAAATCTTGTTATTCCTTTTTTCAAGTGTTTATCCTCTATCTCGACGAGCTCCTACCGCTCGAGATTCCGTCTCCTTCATCACCAATCTTCTGCTCAAGATTCAATCGCCACCACTGGCCTGCTGCGACAACTTCCTTCTGCAGTCCTTCACACCAAGTGGTTGAGCAGGTATTATCATTTGCACCTGTCCATCTATGTCATTTTTGTTGATTATCTCTTCCTCTGTCCTGAGGTTATTAGATCGCGAAGCAAATTTGCACATATACCTCTTCACTTCTCAATCCCTAATCTCCCTTTCACCTTGCTTAACCGAACTGCTCGGATGAATCTCCCTGCACAGTATCTTCAGCTCAGTTTGCAAGGTTAGGGCTGATATTTTGTTGCAACGAGATTATTCCTTTTTAGATGAGCAGTGTGTATGCTCGATTTCCTGTTGCTTTTTACTTGTAAAATTTCCCTTTCTAGCTGGTGCTACATCCTGAAGTAGTTGGTCGAGTGGGGGTACTACTTGTGGTAGTGCTGATCAATTACTAGCTCTGGTTTAGTTTTGATCTAGTGGGTATGGATCTATCTTCGTTGTTGATGATAGAAAATGTATGTACGGTTTCAGAGTGTGAAAGGAAGAGCATTATGTGGTTTATGGATGCATCAGACAAAAAGATTGGGTTTTCTTCTCATACCCCTTAACTAATATCAGATAACAAAGCCTGCAAACACCTTGATGCATTATATAATTACTCCAATTCACTAACGAAAACTCAAATTGATATGTATTTCCAAACAATCAATTCCTTCTACTATTTGTTAAAAAAATGTGAGTATTTGAGCGCAATATAAGTTGGTGTTTGCTTCTCCATTTGGTGATAAGTAAGTATCAAACTTCTCTTACTCATTGGAGTTGTTATACAGAGTTCATATCCTTCCCCATTTGTGATACTGGCAAGGCACTTCTTAACATCCTGTACATACTCCTTTATGGATTTCTTGGACAGAAAGCCAGTTACAATGACATCAGGGTAGGCAACTCTTCTCCATTTCTGTTTATATGTATGTTTGAAGCACTCGTTCATTTTATTGTACTGGTTTTCATCTATGATAATTTTAGATGTCAATTTGTGCAATCCAGTAAATTTTTAGATCTATTTTTTCTCTGTTGACAGATGGACCATAAGAAGATCAGTTGGTGGTACTCTTGGGCTCTTTTAAACACTTTGAAGGTAACACACTCTCTGTCTTTGCTGCTGTATACTCTTCTCTAATCGCCTCACTAACACCAAAACCTGTCATCTCGAACTAGCATTAGCTAAAGCTAAATCTAAATCTTGATCTACCATCAATGGTAGCTGAAGTGCTCACATCATTGTTTTGTTTTTCTCTTTTGTTTCTGTAATGGATGCTTTTTTATCATGCTATTTTATTCTCACCAGCTCTGTGAGTACATTGTCATACAGTTTGATTTTCTCTTGTTGCAGCTACATGTTCTGTTCATTTTTTTGTTGTTCTACAATTCATTTTTTGACATGATGATATTGATATCAATTTGATCATTATATTGTGATCCATAGATGACGGGTCACTGTGTTATGTATGTCATAAATTCATAATCAAGAAGGTAAACCTTGGAAAAAGAACTGTTTCTCTTTCTCTCTCGGTTACTAAAATTTCCTCTGTTCATATGATTGTCCTTATTTTCTAGGCCCTTCTAGTTGTTATGTTTGTTCTAACCAGTAACCTCTATTTGTTTGGTTTGTTTCTATTTCTTTTTTTTTCTTCGATTATGGTAGGTTGCTTCATTACTCTTCATTCGGTACAGACACTAACCCTATCCGCTCTTGCTGTTTCATTTGGTTTCCTTATATTGGTTTTGTGAATATTATGTTTCTTCAGTGCGTCATTGATTTCACCGAATCAGACGTGAGACCAGCTAGAGTGCTCTTTAGCTTGTCTAACTTGGTTGATTCTTTAATGATTGATAAGTTCTTATTTCTGATCAGTTTGGATTTAGGTTCCACTCCCATTATGAATCATCTGAAACAAACCAAATATGAGCATCAAGCTTGCAAATCTCACATCTTTTGCACAAAATGGCTTTTCTGCTTGAGCTAATATGCTTTTCAGTTTAATTCAATTTCCCTTGTTCTTGAGTAATTGTTTATGACATTTGACTTCCATGATCAAGTTCTTGGTAAATTGAACTTGTTAATTATTACCGCTACAGTTAAACTGAAGCATCTTCTTGCTTTGACTTACCATCCATGAGACCAGCTAGAGTGCTCTTTAGCTTGTCTAACTTGGTTGATTCTTTAATGATTGATAAGTTCTTATTTCTGAATCAGTTTGGATTTAGGTTCCACTCCCATTATGAATCATCTGAAACAAACCAAATATGAGCATCAAGCTTGCAAATCTCACATCTTTTGCACAAAATGGTTTTTCTGCTTGAGCTAATATGCTTTTCAGTTTAATTCAATTTCCCTTGTTCATGAGTAATTGTTTATGACATTTGACTTCCATGATCAAGTTCTTGGTAAATTGAACTTGTTAATTATTACCGCTACAGTTAAACTGAAGCATCTTCTTGCTTTGACTTACCATCCGTGACGGGCAGCATCATAGACATTGTCTAAATGTGAATTTTTTTTTCTTAAGATCTCTGCATCCTGCTCTCTACATTTGTGTTGAAATAGACAGGTTATCACTCTCTAATTGTTGAAATCTGTTACACTGCTATACTAGCTCTTACAGCAGTCAAATCTCAGTTCATACTCAAATCTCATGCACTTTATTTGCTTAACTATGCTGCTTCTTCTTCTGTTTTTTTTTAAAAAAAAAATTTTGACAGCTTAAATAGTCATGATAATACCTGAAATTTGACCTCACCTGTTTCAGTTCATTACTCTCAATTGTTAGAATGTGTCATAGTTAAATGATACCACCGCTGTACTTATTTTTGACAGCAAGTAAATATTAGCTTATGGTCAATTTCATACTCTTTTCCTCTGCTCTGCTTTGCTGCCGCTTTATTATTTCTATTGTGTCTGTTTTTAAACAGCTTAAATGACCCTGTTTTAGTGCATTGCTATTATCTATTGACAAATTATATTGCCGAGTTATGATATCCATTCCGTTGGGTAATGTTTCTATCTGAAAAAGAAGTTCATAGTGAACATTATACTGCATAAATACAATCCGTTTCAGCAGTTTGTGAATGCTTAAATATATTTCTGTTTTCAGTTTCCTTGATTTGTGGACATGGAAGGCTCATGGAGGCGAGTTGCTTATCAGGAGCTGCTATGGATGTGTTGACAAATCTTCATTTCTAAAAGTTGAATTAGGTCTTGATGACTTATTGTTGATGAGAGAAAAAAAAAGATGTATATACTGATTTGAGTCACTCACTCACCTCATTTGTGGTCAAGTGTAAAACTAGTATTTATCATACTGCAACATTGTACGTATCCTGTTCTATGTATTGTAACTGTAGCAGAATGTAAGCATATATTAGCATAATGTAAAACTCCAAACTAGATCCAAGCAATGAAGCATCAAGTGAAAACTTGGTTATGTTTTGCACAACATTAAGAGATTCTAGTGTTACATTTTTTTACCGTCAAACGCAGTGATTCACCAGATTGAGAGTAGTGGTATCCTTGATGAGTTTGAACAAAATATAACGTAAGTAAATTCCGATGAAAATTGTTGAAAATGTGATTTCATATGAACAAATTGACCCCTATCGGGCTACCCGACTACACACCAATGAGTTATCTGTCCGTCCTGTGATGTAGTTACCTGAATCCTCTTCAGTCAAGCTTTTTTGACCAAACCCTCTCGATACCTGACTTATAGTCGAGGTTTACCACCATCTAGTCAAAAAAATCTACTCGGTGGTCATAAAAAAGCATGATCTAGTCACGTTGCACACATCTGTTTTTTTGCCAACATATAGAATTCTATACCCTTACAGGGCTACCCGACTGAACACCAATGAGCTACTTGACCGTCTTGTGATGCAGCTACCTGAATCTTCTCCGACCAAGCTGTTTTGACCAGACCCTTTTGACCTGATGATTTATAGTTGAGGTTTACCATCATATAGTCATAAAATATATTCGGTGGTTATAAAAAAGTATGATCTAGTCACGTTGCACACATCCGTTTTTTGGCCAACGTATAGAATTCTGTACCCCTACAGGGCTACCCGACCGCACACCAATGAGCTACCTGCCCGTCCTATGATGCAGCTACCTGAATCCTTTCCAACCAAGTTTTTTTGACCAAACCCTTTCAATACCTGACTTGTAGCTGAGGTTTGCCACCATATAGTCATAAAAAATATACTCGGTAGTCATAAAAAAGTATGATCTAGTCACGTTGCACACAGATCCGTTTTTTGGCCAACGTATAGAATTTTATACCCCTACAAGGCTACCCGACCGCACACCAATGAGCTACCTGCGCGTCCTGTGATACAGCTACCTGAATTCCCTCCGGCCAGGTTTGTTTGACCAGACCCTCTCGATACCTGACGTATAGCGAGGTTTACCACCATCTAGTCATAAAAATCTACTCTATGATCATAAAATAGTATGATCTAGTCACGTTGCACATATCAGGTTTGGTTTTTGGCTAACATATGAATTCAATACCCCTACAGGGCTACCCGACCACACACCAACGAGCTACCTGAATCTTCTCTGGCCAATCTTTTTTGACCAGATCCTCTCGATACCTGACTTATAGCTGAGGTTTACCACCATCTAGTCATAAAAATATACTCTGTGATCATCAAAAAGTATGATCTAGTCACGTTTCACATCAGTCTGCTTTTTGGCCAATATATGAATTCAATACCCTACAGGACTACCGGACCACACACCAACGAGCAACCTACACGTCCAGTGATGCAGCTACCTGAATCTTCAGTTGTACGACTATCGCGTTGGGTCAACAGTGTCTGTAATATCATGTTTTTCTTTATATTTCATATTTCATATCTCAAATGGTGTGAAATAAACTAATTAAATAGAAAAATAAGTGACCAACAACTAAGTATTACGCCGAGAATGACTTTTGTGACATTTAATTTATGTATCATACTTCAACAATACAATATCCTTTATTGTTATTGAAAAGTGACTCATAATAAAAATTTAGCATTATTTTCCAACGCACCAACAAATACCTCCCAATCTTGTAAATCACTACATTTGGCAGTAAAAAAATGTAAGTGCAAAACACAACCGAATTTTTACTAGATGTTCACCAGTAGAATACATAGATATAGTTTGGAGTTTTACATTACAGTACAATACATAAGATATCGTACTTACAACTTTTCAATATGAAAAAATACAACTATTACACATCTTGACCGCAAATGCAGCAAGTGTATAAGTGATTCAAATCAGAAGGTACATCTTTTTTTTTCACACTCCCATAAAAATAAGTCATCGAGTCCTAATTCAATTTTTGTCAACACACCCACAACGGCTCCTGGTCAGCTCGCCTCCGTGAACTTCCATGTCCATGTTGCTTCATGAACCTTGTTTACATGAGCCTAAATCAATTATCTACGAAAAATAATGTCCAACAGAAGCATATCCAATGTCATCTGCTTCGTAGATAACAAATTTCACAACCAAAACATAAGAAAAGTTCAAGAACTCTCCACAAGCTAATTTATGAATTCTTCCAATGTTTTGTATTTGCTGCAGAATAATAAACTTAGAGCCTTTCCTTATTCTTACCTTAGCCTTCCACAAACGCGTACAAGGGTCCAGCAAGTTACTACAAATAACCACTTCAAACGCAATCACCACTTAGGATCATTGTACCAGAGAATCTAAGAAATCAAGATGAAAGCAAAATGAAGCTTATCATGAACGTCAATGTTCCAGCCTCTGCAGCCAGAATTCCACCAGACACATGAACATCTAACATAACAGGGTGCTCCCACTCACCTGCATGAATAGTAACTTCAAGAAGCAGCAATCCTTAGCATCCTCACAAGGCAAGGCATGTTTGTCTATATCTGGAAATACTAGAAGTTTTGGATGATAAAACATTTTGAGAGTGTATTAACATAATGATCTCCAATTATCTACATAGGAAGTAGCACCTGTGTTTTCTTTCAAGTCTTTCTCAGATACAATAGGAGAAACCTTCTTGACGCTTGTACATCAATTGTGGACGAATCAATAAATAACCATGGCCGTGAAGGTCTCCCCTTTAGGAGCATCCCATTTGACCCTGTATACACATTCAATACTTGCATTAAACAAAATATAAGAAATAAGTACTGATAAATAAGCAGAAAAAATCACACTGATTCACGGCAAAAGCTTTGTTGTCCATTCTTCCATAGTACTACAACAGAGGGAAGAAACAGAGGAGATAAGTTGGATTATATTACCAGTTCCAGAAGGCGCACAAAAGAAGAGAACGAAGAGGGAAGAAACAGAGAGGAGAATGAGGAATGGCAAGAAATGCAAGCATAAGAATCAATATCATGTACATTTAAGATCATTTTTCACCCCCACAAAGAAACAGAACTTGAGCACATCAAGGAAAAATGGAACCAGGGGAGAGAGAAGAAATAATACCTCACATTCACCATATCACAAGCAAATACAGATGGATCGCTGAAAACAAGATCAAAAGAGAAGACCTTATTCACAACACTCTTTGCTAAGTGTGCGTTCCCTAGAATAGAAATAATAAGAACAATAAAGATAGTAATGTCAAAAAAAGAAGATTTGTCAGCCTAGGTTCTCAGTAGGTCAATGTTCACAGGATAATAAATGAAATAAGCAAGGTCTCACCGCATCCAAAATCAGCCACAGTAAGAGAGGTCTTGTGATCTTTCAACCATTTGATGATTATATTAACAGGTTGTTCAGGCCAGTGTGACATCTGTTCTTGATATCCCATGTGATACTATTAACATGTAAGAAAAAGAAAGGTTCAGAAATGCCGTAGTGATGATTTGATCATAATGAACAAGGTATGAACACCAATAAACCCATGATGAAATGTTAGCAGACCAAGCAAAATTTGATTTAAAGAGAGAAAACAGACTCAAAACCCCTCAAGCTATTATCCTAGATATCTTGTCCTGGTGACCTCTAGTGCCATATATATTCATATTACCAGATGGTGCAGCAAGACAAACTGACAAATTCTAAGCATTTCAATTACCAACATCTAACAAGTTTAGAAATTGAAAATATGGTACTGGCTGACCCCACCAAAATCGACAAGAAAGACAAGATAAAGGGATAGTGATCATACCCATGACCATGCTACAATCAATGTAATAAAAACTAGCATGTATCGATCAAACAATGATGAAATCGCAGCAAGTTAATGATTAATAGGTGATAAGTCCCTAGTTGATATGGTGTTTGGGCAACTTTATTAAAGACGCTATTAGCATATTACCCTACCAACAAAAATGACCCATCTGTGGACCTCTCAAATCATTGCAGCAGACAAGCTTCATATTGAATAGAGCAACACTTTAATATTGGATGGCAGCGTCAACAAGATATTGCTTAAGTCATCACCTGCTCACGTACAATTGTTGTAGCATTATATTCAGAAGGTGAAAGTGAACTTTGGGAGTATCTTTCCAGCGCATATAAATTCTTTCCTAAACCCTCAGCTTGATATGGTTCACATCCAGGGAAATCACTTTTCAACTCGTGTCTTTGACGTTGAATATAAGGCTTCAAAGATTCAAGCTCGTCTAGTACAGGTAACAACTTCTACAAAATTATTGTCATTTAGCAGATGAAGTATTAGACAAAACATAACAAGTTAATTGTGCATTATCACCTTAAGCTTACCTCTCTGTAGTCTGTAGAGTTTCCTCTCTCTCTTTAATGCAGGCTCTAGTAATCTCGATGGAAGGAATTGTTTCAGACACCAAACTACAAAAATAGAACAGTAAGTATATGCAATCCATTAACACAAGGCAGTCATATTTAAAGATTAGTGTCTTCCAACATTTAAAAGAAGTTAGAATGTCTTCATAATACACTCCAAGACACTGGTAGAAGTTGAAAACTGGATATTTCAGGCTTGTGGAGTGGGACTGTAAATAATAAGAAATCTGGAGAACCGGGAACATGTCAACATCTAGCAGCTCAGTTAGTTGGACTGATAATAAAAAGTGAAGTCTAAAAGAAAAAGAAACCGACAAACTAATCAGGATAAGACAATAATGATAAAAAGTTTTTTAAGATGATACTAAACTCGTCGAAGCTTGAAATTCAAAAAAAATCGATGAGGGAAGATAAATGTGCAGCAGTAAAATCAATTAATAACATAGCAAAGACAAGGAAAAATAAAACACTATGCCGTCTCATCACCCTTGAGAAATCAATGAATTTCTCGCTGTGTAATACAACAACAATATTATATATATAGATCATACAGCCACAAAAGTTGAGTGTTAATTTTTTTTCATCTTCCTATCACAGTTCCACCTACTATGGATTAGTACTGCTAAAACAGACTCGAGGATGATATCTCAACTTTTACTCAAGGATGATATCTCAACTTTCAGGAAGAACAACAATTTCAAACGCCATTTGTCATAGGTCATGGTTCATCAATTTTTTACTAGAGAGAACGAATCTAGCTGAAGACACACAAAAACAATTTCTTAAAATAAATCGAGTTCCATCACACACCATCATCACTTTGAAACAATAAGGTGCGGAAACGTTAAAATCCAAACAATATTAAGTGTTCTTAGGGACGAACCAGAGGAAAATTACAGGTGAATCCCGTGCCTAAGAGCCCAAAGGTATCACAGATCCACTAGTTAAGTCAATCATCTTTTTTAAGAAAAAAAAAGATATGGAGTGGGTACCTGAGATCCCAAAATAACAGCGCCCTCTTCAAGAAAGAGAGTGAAATTACCGGTGAGATTAAGGGTTCCGGTAATCCATCTCCCATTGGGCACATTAAGCTGCGATCCACCATCATCCTCAAAACCTTTCACGTACCCTATCGGCTTCCGAAACGCCTCTGTGTTCGTCATTTTTCCGTCACCAACACCACCAAATTCCGTTATCGCTGCAACAAACTTTCTAGGCGGGATCTCTAGAAAAACCCCACAACACGTCCGTAGAGGTGGTGAAGACTCCAAGGACAAGCCCACGGCCGGCCTCCAACAGTGGGATCCACAAAGAAGGTCCAAATGGAAGCAGAGAATGTTGGTAAGATCCAGATTTGATCAGCAAATATGGCGACGAAGGTGAAAGCAAGCACCATAAGAGCTCGGTGTTGCTTGATCAAGCCGTGGATGGGTGAAATAATTGGAGTCAGGGACGACTACTGGTGCTCCATGGCTAAACTCCTTGATATCGTAAGCGTAGAGCGGCTACTTTCTCACCAATGAGTTTCTACCGCAACAACTTGAGGGCTGATCTTTAACCAGTCGGGTGAAATCGCCCTTGTTTTCTTTCAGTCTCTCTGTTTGCTTGTCCTCTCTATCTATCGTTCCCGTCAGGTGAAATTGCTGCCCTCTTGGATCTCGTCTCGCCACAGAATCCCCATCTCAAAGAGGGAGATGTGCAGGTGGTTAGGGAGATTCATCCGAGGAGTTCGATTGAGCAAGGAGAAAGGGAGATTAGGTATTGATGATATGGAAAGCATCAAGAGAGCGAATCAAATTTGTTCTGCGAAGACGTGAGAGGAAGAGAGCAGAACAAATAAACCTGAATCAATAATAATAGTAGGATGTAAGTTTACGTATATGCCCTGTATATCCCTGACAAAACGGAAAGATTACGTATATACCCTTATTTTTCTTATATTGAACATAGACCATCAGATTTTAAAAAAGCTCAAACAAACGGACTAGATTAGCGAAGGCACCGTGCCTTCGATCTGCTCTGAAGTCACGAGAGCCGCTTCGAAATATAACAGATAGAATAGTAAAAAGAAACAAAGAGTTGTCATTCGATAATACTCCAAGTAAATTACAAGCATAACCTCAAAAAACCAAAAAAAAAAAAAAGGGATTACAATGTCTTCATCATGAAGTATAGTTTACATCCTAACAAAGCACTATTTGGATATCTTTTTAACAGTTGACTTTGTAGCTGGATTAGACACACTCTCATCAGAGTCCTGATTCTTCTCCTTAACACGAGGAAGAACCTCGCCCGGGTGAGGCACTCCACCGCCTGATGCGAGAAAAGAAGCATGCCCAGGCGCAAAGCACGTCTGGCCTGGAAGACGCCTGAACTTCTCACTTTCTTCAAAGAAGCGAGTCTTCTTAGCCACCTCTTTAAAATCCATTTGGGAGCATAAACTTCATCAGGAAGCTCTCCTCATTTGAGGAAGTATTATGCTACAGCCTGGCGGCATACATTAGCAAAATTCCCATACTATGAAGTAAGCAGCTCCTTCAAATTTGAGTCAACAACACTTTGTCTCTATAATTCTTCGTGGTTCTGATGTGATAAATGTGGTATGGCTAGCAACTTGAGCCTCAAGGTTCTGCACCAAAGCACGATACTGGCCGCGCCCAGAATTGGCAGCAATAAGCTCATCAGAAAGTCAATTAATTTGGTCATTCAAGCTTTCAGCATGATTCAACCGCCCTTCATGGCCCGGACCAAAAACAACAATCATAAGAAGAAGACAGAGACATAGAGAAACCTAGAAGAAAACACTCAAAGAGTTTAAAAGAGTTTTTACCTTTATTCGAGGCTCCGCTACCAGAACATTGAGGGATAATGCCCTTTTTGCTGTCTGCCTTGCAAGAGCTGCTCTCTCAGACTGTAGAACAGCCAAGGCAACTCCTAAATTCCTCATTCTCTCAGATAGAGTAGCCTGTTCTAGCGCCAGGGAGGCCGTTCTTCACACATGACCAACCCGGGTTTGTTGCAACAAAGTCTCTAAATCTAGGACACTTTGTGCCCAGTCACCCCTCTCCTGAGCAAAGGCAGCTCTCTCTTACGCCAAAGCAGCATTTTCTTAGGTTAGAATAGCTTTCTCTCAATCATGAGCAATTTGCACCTGCTCCAATAACACATCCAAGTCAAAAGATTCTCCAACTTGCTACTCCTTTCTCAAGTGAAAGAGTGATGTACCTGTTTCAGTGAAGCCATCTGAGTCTATATAGGATGAACGCACTTTTTTGGGCAAAAACTTCATCTCATAGCTTTCTCAGCTGAGCTTCATAATCACCACGTTCTTGAGTAAAAGCCGCCCGAGCCTGCTTCAGCTCCTTATTAAGGGTATCAGTCCGTTATTTTACATTGGTTGCAATTACGACGTTGATAGTATCAATATAGCGGCTATTGCAAGACCGCTCATCCTCAAGTTCTTCCTGGGCTTTTTCCGCCTGAAGTCTTTCAAAAAATAAGCTATTCTCTAGACTCTTGGAGTGAACATCCATACTCTGAGCCATTGCCACAACCTGAAAATCACCAAAGGTAAGAGCAAAGAAAAACAAAAAGAAATAAAAATGCAAAACATAAACACAAACCTGAAAAACTCCTTGCCACAGAAAGTCTCAAGCTTGATCGACAAGAATAGAGTTGCGCATGATTGCATCAGAACCGCCATCGGCCACCCGTAATTTTTCCTTGGCAATAGTTGTTGTTTTTACGGGAGCAAAAGCCCTGTCTTGTTCACCCGATTGTGTAACTACTTCCTTCCATAGGGAGGAATAAGAGGATGACTCTGCTGTAGTAATGCTTTGCATGGGCCCAACTTGGTGGTAGAACCACCTTTCTTTATCAGCAGGGCTGCAAAAGGATTCCCTGGGCTGTGGTGAAGGCGAGGAAGAAGAAGCAATAAAGGCCTCTCTCATCTTACTCCGAAGCTCAGGAATCTATGGAACCGCCCGGTACTCAGTCTCTGGTAGATGCTCATGGCCCTCCGCGCTAGGACCTTCTCCCTTGGTAGCAGTTTCAAGATCAACGAAATCTGTAGTCATAAGTTTCTTGCCAGCTACCTTTTCTTTCTTTTCCTTCGGCTTTAACACACCTTTCTTGCCAAGTTTCTTAAGATAGGACTTTTACGCAACAACGACCATTGGAGACCGCCCGAGCGGGATATCCTTGGAAGCACTAGGATCTACAATAAACCAAAGATAATAAGCAATTATTCAAAAAAGCTCCTCTGTGGTGGCAGCGTTTTTGAACTTATAACAGGTTTGTTGAGTAACTTAGTGTGTTTTAGTGCATTTATAAGCTAGAATAGAAAACCAAATACATCTATTTCGGTTGTTGCAATCTTGCAACTGCATAAATAGGTGGGTCTAGAATAACCAAAACTCTCCAGTTTTGTCCAAGCTCTAAGTCTGACCCAATGGGTCAGACACCTATTTTGGTGGTTGTTAGCACACAACCAGCAAAATAGGGGTGCTGCATTTCTAGTTTTGACAGATATCTATTTCAGTGGTTCGTTTTACAACAACTAGAATAGGTTAGTCTATTTCGACGATTCTACAACCGTTGTAATAGACTCTTACACCTATTTCGGCGGTGTCCATTTTGGCGGTTCACAACTTCCAAAATAGGCACTTTTGAACCGCCAAAATAAGGTGTTTTTCTACTAGTGAATGAGCCATCTCCCATGGCGATAGCATCAGTTCTACAATAAGCTTAATTGCCAAGGTTCAAATTCAATATATCATGGGTGAAATGGTCAAAAGTAGTATCTCAATACCAAGATGTGTCACTAGAGAAGAAACTAGACCAGGAAGCTGTGGCAAAATTAGCCTGATAGGCATGGTTATAAAGATGATAACCACATAAGCCTTGTGACCAGGATTCTCACAGATCTAATAGACATGTCTATTATCGGGCTCAACATTGAAGAAAAATGAAGAATAATTAGATCTACCTCCATTGCTGAATCCATGGCCATGATTATTTTGTCCCCCTTGAAAATGATGTTCTACTACCAAAAGTTGGCTCATCACCAATGTTGTACGGATAGGGCTGGTTTGGATTAGGAGAAGTGCCAAAATCGACTCGTATTCATCTGTCAGTCCATGAATGATACAAAAGCAAAGGCCACATTCGGAAATAGCATACCCGGATGCTGAGAGAGATGAGGCAAGTCTCTTTACCCGATTGAAGTATGTTGTAATAGATCAGAGTCCTTTTTGATGGAGTAGAGCTGGAAATGAAACTATTGCAATCAAGCGGTGGCTTGTGAAGCATATATCTCATCAAGATAATCCCAAATCTGAGAAGAAGTCTCACCATCCACCACTTGGCCATGGACATCCTCGATAAGAGAGGTCATTAAAATGGAATAAACCATTGGATCTTTGTTGCTTCCGTTTTCATAAGCTAGATTTGATTCACCATCAATTTGATATAGAGGGCGGTGATGTGGTACCATCAGCATTCCCATATAGATAATATCAATGAAGGTAGGCTTGAAGCTTTTTTTCCATAGAGGATAACTGTCACCATTGAGTTTATGAATAAAGACTGCATAGCCAATTAAATTTAAGATAGAAACTGTTTTGAAACTGTATTTGAGACCATCAAACCACCATGGCTCGAGGAAGTAGAGTTGTTTTCAAGCATGATAGGATCGGATGATTCGCTATTGTTGCCCTATGGAGCTATAAGCTCTAAAGTCATGACAAAACACAAGAGATTTGAAACGATATAGAGATTAAAACCATTTCTATACTGATTTCGCTGTATCGTTGATATACGATGTTGATCTCTATATATGAGAGTCTCGTGCAGGGGGAGAGCTAGGGATCCAGTAACCAAGCTAAACAATAATATTGGGTCTTAACACTATATCTCTACAAGACTACAACCGTGTGTTTTCTTGTGCGGCAAATTTTTCTAAGGGAAAATTATATCCCCCACCTATGATGTTTGGTGAAATTACACACCCAGCACACAAGGCTTCAAAAAATTACTTTCCCACCCATGTGATTTCTCCCGTTTTACTTCCGACACTTTTTTATTTTTTGTTCAACTTAGAAGATGTTTAAATGTTGTCCAAAATTGATGAAACTTTACATGTATGATCCTAAAGGTTATATTTTGGTCCAGTGTGAAATTCATAGCTTTTTAAGCTCATATAAATTTTGTGGGACCTAACGAAACATGTGACATGTGTACGTATTTTCAATGGGTCCCACAGGTCACATGTGAGCTTAAAAAACTTTGGCTTTGACATTGGACCAAAATATAACACTTTATCATCGTTCATGTAAATTTTCATCAATTTTGAACAATATTTAAGCATCTTCTAAGTTGAACGGAAATTAGAAAAGTAGTCGGATATAAAACGGGGGACCACATGGATGAGGAAATTAATTTAACCTTGTGGGTGAGTTCTGTAATTTTGCCGAACAGTGGGGATGTAATTTTATTTCTTTTTTTAAAACAGCCAAAATTTTAGAATTTTTGATATCCTTTGAAATAAAATTAAAATCTTTTGTACTATCATGATTTTTGAAAATCTTGTCCAACCTTCCAATAATAAAAACATAAATTTAAAGCGCCACTATGCGCTCAGAATTCCAAATTGCTCAGTCAAAAATTGACCATTATGCCCTTGCTTTAATGATTTTTTAATATTACCATATTTACCCATAATTTGTGACATATTACAAGGGGTACCCAAATTTCATTATATAAAGATGTTGAATACGTTATGAAATCATATTCAAATTCAGAATTCTTATTGTTAGAGAGAAGAAAAGAGAAAATGGTTTTCAAAGGTTTGAAAAAAAATTTCGGTAAGAAGAGCAAAAAAGGTGGAGGAAATAATGAAGGTGGCGATCCGGAGATCCACGACAAGTGTGCAGATGATGTTTAATACTCAGCAGTACTCACGAGGGGCTCATTCTAAGGTATTTTTCATGGTTTTTGACAATTTAGGGGCATAATATAAGCAAAACTTGTTAAAAACAATTGTCCAAAAAGAGCAAAAAAGGATTCTAGTAACACACGGTACACGGCACCGGTGCGCCCCCTCTCTACCCTGCGCCGGCGTGCCCCCCTTCTTCCTGACGCCTGCGCGGCCGCCTTCTTGCCGGTGCTGATGCACCCTCTTTCTTACCGGTGTTGGCGCCGCCCCCTTGTTACTGGCGTCGGCACCAGTTCTTCTCTGTTGGCGTTTGCACCGGGTTTGGGTCTTAAAATCGCTATATCTTCTTTGTTATAGCCCCATTTGTGGATCTGTTTGTGCCGATGCATTCGTCTTTTATCTAGCTCGTTATGATCTACTTTGCTAATTATTTGTTTGATATATGTGTTATTTCCTCTTAAGTACATAGTTTTCCCATTTACGAGTAGTATCACGTGACTGAACGGAAGTGTTAGTTGTTCCTGATTAGGGTGAGAATGATGAATCTGACGACAAATCAGTTAATGTAGATATGGGTCATCTGTTTAATACGTGTCAGATATTTGCGGATAGAGAGAAGGCTGCTACCCATGCGATTTGCATTGCCCATAATAACAATATTTTTTTAATTAGACAGACTCTTAGGGACAACAGTGAACTAGTATTGACATGTGAGAGGTACAGCAAGAGTAGGCCGCAGAATGGCAAAGGTGGATCATCCTCATCCAGTCAAATGCAGCGTGCCACGAATGCAACTACCCGTTCCGCCTAAGCATTCACAGTGTAGGGGTTGCAAGGTGGTATGTCCTAGTAATGCAGTCGATGCACAACCATGAGTTGGTAAGTAATCCGCAATCACACTTCATCTACTCTCGCTTTAACGTGGATGGAAGAGCAAGTATGAGAAGTCTACATAGGAGCGGAGTTGCGCTAAGGCAGATGTGGGCCCATCTGCATGACAAAACCCCTGAAAGCATGGCCGATAAAACATCGATTCATAATCTGGTTACAAAATTCAAAAGGGAAGACCATGGCGGGCGTACTGATGTAGCATCCTTCATGCACTCATTGGATGAACTTAATTACAGTTGGTGGTTCGAGAAAGACGCAAGTAAGTGTTCGCACATTTGTATATGTTGCTTGTTTATTTGGATGTTCATGTCATGGATGATTTGTATTGATTAATGTAATTTTTGCAATGGATAACTCCAGGTAGGGCCTTGTCTTGTTCACGCACCCTTTTTCTCTCACGCTTACTCAGTGTTCCCGTATGTGGTGCTGATTGATAGCACTTACAAGACGAACCTATACAAGATGCTGCTAGTGAAGTTTGTCGGAGTGACATCGTGCGGCAAGAACTTCAGTATAGCGTTTTGTTTTGTAAAAGAGGACGAGTCTGCATACACTTGAATGCTTCAGCAGCTGTTGAATTTGTTGATCTGCATCCTCTATGTTTTTGTCACGGACAATGAAAAGGCGTTAGTGAAATACCTTTCAGTGGCATTCCTTTTGTATCGCATCTTCTATGTCGGTGGCACATCTCCAGGAACATGGCTGTGAAAGCGATGAAGATCTTGAAGGTTGACACAACTACAGCTGAAGTAGTAGTGTATTGCTAGAAGGGGCTTGTTTACACCCCTACCCTCACACATTTTGAAGAATGATACGGACGATTAATACAGTCGTATGGAGCAAATCATCCCTTCATGGTGTATTTGGACACCACATGGCTAAGTCAACGCTAGAAATTTTGTGAGCCATGGGTCAAGAATGTCATGCATTTCGGCAACACATCCACCAACAGGTTTGTTTACGTTAAATTATCATTATGTTTTACGTTTATTTTTGTGGTTGTCCCATTTCTTTGTAACTAATGACTTACTCGTGTGTAGGGTAGAGAGCACGCACAACGCTCTAAAATGTTGGCTACACACATCACCTGGATCTCTGGACATGACCTTCGACAACATACACAGATTCATCAAAGGCCAACACTTTCACATAAAATAAGACTTTGAGTTTTCCCTTAACAGAAGAGTCTTGGTATACCATCAAGTCCTCTTTTTGCTTTTGATTGGTCAGGTGAGCCTTAAATGTATGGAATTACTCCGTGTCTCATGGCATGCGTGCACGCGTCAAAGGAAACCGCCACCTGGGGGGCTCGGTCGTGTTGCTCCACACGAGTGTCCTGTAGTCGTATGTAGCCTAGTAGTTCTTGCCATTTTGGGGTCGATAGTAGGACATCGGTCTGATAGGCTTGGAAGGGATGGTGTTGATAAGTGTCTAAATGAGCATGTTTTATAGGTGTATTTCATATATTATATCAGCACTTTTCTGCTCATTTCTCACTTATCTTATGGTTTTCCTCTAGTTTATGTTTTATTGATTATCTCACAATTTATTGGTTTTAACATGAGGAAAAACCAAGCTGGAAGTGAAGTACATGAAGAGACGAACACATAGACGCAAACGGCTCAGAAAACGGACTTATAACGAAGAATGTAGAGCCAGTTGAAGATTGTTATATATGTATATATATATATATCGCACGGACACAAACAGAGGCAACCGCCCCGTTATTGGGCGATCTACTCTAATGCAACCGCCTGTTTGGCAAGCGGTCAAGACACAGAGGCAACCGCCTCATTTGGGCGGTTAAGACACAGGCAACCGCCTCTTTTGGCGAGACACACAGTACCGCCTCTAAAACAGGCGGACAGAGAGGCTATAGAGGCTACCGCCTCTAAAGGCGGACTAAGGCACCGCCTCTTTTACAGGCGGACATATAAGAGGAGACCGCCTCTTTGCAGGCGGTCATGAATTAAATCAACGCCGCGACTAGTTTTCTTCGCCTGTCTTCACCGTCTTCAACTTGAATCGATTTATCTATCTACTCCGCACCGCCTACCATTAATCTCTCACGCGTGCAGCTCTCTGTCCCCTCTGCAATCAATGAAGCCTCTTCTTCATCTGCAATCAGTACGGAGCCAAACCTCTATATAAACTCACCACCTTAACTGCAAAACACCACACACGACGGAGGAATTCGCTCACCACAATCATCCATTTCCTTCCACTTATTTTCCTCCCGTAACACCACATCATTCCACACTCACGCAGTAACAAAAGAAATAGAAGCAGCAGTGAGAGGAGAACAGACCAGTTCTTCCTCTGAATTAATGTCAAAATCTATCTGTGTAATCTTCTTATCTCCGTTAATGTCTGAGTAATTTTCTTTTATCCTAGGATGGGGGTTTGATTTCTAATATTACGTAAAAATTTCACCTGTTTCTCTTATTTAACTTGTTTTAATTCCTTTCTAATATTGCTAAATGCTTTGCGCGACAAACGACTACATTTATTTGGTAACTATCAACATATGATTTTGAGATAGTCTAGGTACCACAAAGGAATTAATCTTGTATTTACACTCCGGACTGAGCAGGAAAATATAAGGCTTTTATTAAGAGTTCGTAACTGACAATTATTAACTCTAATAGGCAATAAATAATTGAAACATGGTTATAAATATGTTTAAGTAATTTAGGAAATTCCCCCGCTATCCTAGGATACATTTTTCCATCCACATCACTTAATTCACCTTTTAACTGTTTTTATTATTTCTGTATTAGTTTAACAACAAATCAAGCTTGCCTCCGGCTAAACCCCTTTTTACAGTTTTTAAGTAACTACCAAGACTAGGATAAATTGAACAATCTCCCTGTGGATACGACTTTTTACTACTACGACCGGGATTGTTTGCAGCCCGACGTTTATAATTTGAGTTTTTAATTTCTTTCTTTTAATTTTACACCTGTTTAACCACTCAGAAATAACACTCTGCAAATTGGCGCCGTTGCCGGGGAGATTGATTCCATCAATTTCCCTAGTTTCCGGTAGTTCACCTGTTTTATTATAATAAACTGTCAATATTATCTTGTTAATAATCTAACCTTGGACATCGGACTTATAATCTGAATTGGACATCGGACTTCTGACCTGACTTGGACATTTGACTTCGGACTTTGGACATCTAACTCCTAACATCTTAATATTATTGTCATTTCGTTCCATTGTCATTTCGTTCCATTGTCATTTCGTTCCATTGTCCTTTCTTTCCATTGTCTCTAACTACTAACTTTAAATTTCCTGTCATTTCGTTCCATTGTCCTTTCTTTCCATTGTCCTTAACATTTCATTTCCATTGTCCTTAACATTTCTTTCCATTGTATACTAACTACTAACTTATAATTTCTGTATACTAACCCCTAACGTTTATCAGCCTAACCAATATTTCTGTCTTTCTTATTTTATTTACTAACTAATTTTGCAGCTTCTGACAAACCACAAGTTATCTTCTGTGCATGCCAAACACTCGAACCCGAGGCTCTCCACCAATCAGTCCGAGCCCCGAACCCGAGCGTACTTTATTTCAAGCGCAGAGAAACCTGAGAAACCAAGCCATGGCCAATAACGAAGTTATAAATGAAATGGACCATGCAATTCAACCAGAACACCGTGCCCTATCTGATTATCACCAACCTAACACCGAAGGAAGAGCATCAGCTATAGTTCTCCCTGAACTAACACCAGAAGAAGCCGGACGATGGGTTTTCAAAACCCACTACATCACCGCCGTCCGGGATCTAGGCAAGTTTAGTGGAGCGAACCCAGATGAAGCCCCAAATCATCTGAGTCTCTTCCTAGACTTCTGCAATTCCTTTAGTCAACCGGCATCGTCAAAGAAAGAATTCGACTCCAACTATTTCCTCACTCATTATCGGATTCAGCAAACCGGTGGTACCGAAGCCTTCCCTCCCGATCAATCACCACATGGCTTCAAATGGCCCAAAAATTCCTTGCCAAATACTACCCAACCAGTAGAACGAGGCAATTGATCGGTGAGATCAACACTTTCTGTCAAGAGCCGGGAGAAACGTTGTACGACGCATGGGACAGATTCAAAGATATGCTAATGAAGTGTTCCCACCATGGTCTTGACGATCAATCCCTCTGCCTTCATTCTTCAACGGTCTGGATGATGGGAACCGACTACTCGTCAATTCCTCTGCAGGAGGAAGTTTCATGATGAAATCTCCTAAAGAAGGAATGGACTTCTAAACCATGACGAGCAACACGAGACAGTGGACGAGATCCAAAGGAAGAACGCCACGAGCAGCAGGCCTACTCCACGTTGAGCCTACAGATCATTTATCGGCTCAGATCTCGTCCCTTGCAAAGATGGTGGAAAAGCTAACATCACAGAACGAAATTGTAAAAACAATAGCTTCCCCACCTACAAGTTCACATCAGTTCCATCACAGAAGGTTGTGCCATATGCGCCGGTCCTCATGAAACTCATCAGTGCGAAGGCAAAGGCCAGTACGAGGAAGTACAATTCATAGGAAACCGCCCGGTAATTCCTACACAACAACTTCAACAACAACTATCCATGGAGAAATCACCCGAATTTCTCATGGAAAAATAATGATCAGAACCAAGGAGGGCAGAACAACAACTCCAATACCTATCAGGGGAACCGACCCCAACCAAATTCTAATATGGGTTACAAAGCACTAGGTGCCCCTCCAGGTTTCCAACAACAACAACTACAACAACAACCATCATCATCCTCTTCTGATCCAAACGTAGAACTCAAAGAGATGATGAAAGGTTACATTTCCATGACTCAGAACCAGCTTCTGCACAAGAAGCCTTCAACCAGAAAATCGAAGGTAAAATCAATCAACTTGCGGAACATCTTGCTCGAAGACCGCCAGGGGCTCTCCCCAGCCAAAATGAACCAAATCCAAGAGAGCAAGCCAAGTGCATCTATGTGAAGGAGCACGATGAAAAAAGACGGAGGTGGCTAAAACAGCTAAAGTTCCAGAACTACACCCTTCCCTCCAAGAGTGGGTTGTAGCAATTGAGACTTCCAAAAGGAATGTAGCTGAACTTGAAAGCACCGCCAAAGTCTATAAAATCGCATTCAATCTGAGAATACCTACCTCGAGACTTGGTAGCCGGTTATGAAAATGAGAAGCTCGAATTTGAAGAAGAAGAAAAGAGGTTAAGGCGATAACCTTGAGAAGCGGTAAGAAAACCGACGAATTCACATCCCGCCAACATCAGAAGAATCCAAAGAGGATAGTGAAGAAAAAGCTGAGGTTCCAACAGAAAAACATCTCCAAACGTCCTCACTATTCCACCAGCTTCGGAACCTTCTTCACAAGAACCGCCTATACCATTTCCTCACCGACTCCAGAAGCAGAAATTGGATAATGAATATGGTAAGTTTCTGGCAATGCTGAAGCAGCTAAACGTCAATACAGTTTGTAGACCTCATTGCCAAAATGCCAAACTATGCCAAATTCCTCAAACACCTCATATCCAACAAAACTAAATTGGCCGAAGTCGGTACGGTACCTCTCAATGTAGCTTGCTCAGCTATCTACAAAAACCACTACCATCAAAATGCAATGATCCGGGCAGCTTCACTATTCCAGTCACAATTGGTAGCACCTCATTTCCATACTCCCTATGCGATCTGGGTGCCTCCATTAATTTGATGCCCCTCTCCACTTTCAAAAAGCTGGGAATTGGAGAGATGAAAAAGACTAAGATGACCCTGCAACTGGCAGATGGTTCGGTAACATACCCAAGCGGAGTGGTGGAGGATGTTATCATTAAAGTGGAGCACTTATACTTCCCATGCGATTTTGTCATTCTAGACATCGAAGAGAACCCCACTACACCTCTCATCCTTGGACGACCATTCCTTGCCACAGCCGATGTGCACATTTGGGTAGCCCAGGGGAAATCACCCTTCAAGCTTATAACGAAAAGCTGGAGTTTGCATCAGGAAGATCTCCAGATAGCAAATCCAAAGATCTCAAGTTTGTGAGGGACACTCAATCACCATCATCCCCACTTCTGTTTATTACCCTTCCAGACGGCATGTCTATCACAGAGATACCACCACCAATCCCGGACGAAGAGCGGGATAAGAAAAGAAAACATGCATCCCGGTGGACTCTCAAAAAAACCATCGAGTCATGCTTTGGATCTCCTCCTCATAACCACCCCCCAGGATCGATCTAACGAAAAAGCGTCTAGCTAAAGACGTTAAAGAAGGGCAGCTTTCCGGGAGGCAACCCGGACGAACTTATCTTTTATATGCTTTTATGCTGTTTTAATTTTCAGGTTCCCTTTAATTTATTTTTGCTAACTTTTAACCCCGTTTATAGTATGGTTGCTTCTAGTGTTTTATGCAGGTGCAATTT
Source organism: Limonium bicolor (assembly GCA_023374045.1). Classification (NCBI taxonomy): domain Eukaryota; kingdom Viridiplantae; phylum Streptophyta; class Magnoliopsida; order Caryophyllales; family Plumbaginaceae; genus Limonium; species Limonium bicolor. The sequence continues at coordinate 22,527 of JAIOTZ010000684.1, forward strand.
CATGTCTACACCGCAACCAAGCTACGCTACTTGAGGCTAAGCTCAAGTGTGGGGGAAGTCCAATACACGCTAGCAAAAATAAAATCAGGGGAGTACTAGTTTCTTTAAATTATGCTTTTATTTAAATAAATATGCAGAGGAGAATTTATATGCTTAAATGAATATTCGTGAGCTTCGTGTTCTCTCTATTTTCTACTTACCGAAAAGGTCTTCTGAAACCTTCCCTTGTTTTTCTGGTGAACAATGAGGACATTGTTCAATTTAAGTGTGGGGGAGTGTGCCCTTTTCGGTGACATTTTATGCTAAATGCTTAATCTCTCTGCTTATCTTGCGTTTGTTCAAATTCAATATCGTGGACCCTTTTATGTGGGTTGTTCTCTTTAGGAATAAATATTGTTATGAATTGTGGGATAAATGGTACAAAATTTTAAAATTTTGATTACTTTTGAGGAGCATTTTTATGCGGTGTGACCAAATGATCTGAAATGGATGGATTTTTTTACTCAGGGGTTCTTTCTGTCTTCTTTCTTAGGGATTGCTAAGGGGTGCTTCTCTGTCAAAAAAAAAAAAAAAAAATAATAAGGGACTTGCGACACCATTGGTAACCAACAAAGAGAGTTGAGTGTTCTTAAATACAAAGGCTTATGCCTACATATTCTTCTCATCTCTTATGCAAAAGTGAAACAAATGCATAATTCTATTTTTCCTTTTGTTTTCTCCTCAATGCCCATTCTTGAGAGAAGTTGGCCATGGTAAAAGTTCTCAAAGTCACCTTAAATCAAGAAGCATTGAAGTACTCCATCATACCCCGAAACTCTAATTTTTATTTTTGCCCTGAGTACACCTATGCCACCAGTAGGTGATGGATCACACTCCTCTAAAAAGTTTAAGATCATGTACTATTGACTTCTTTATCCTACCCTTCATAATAGTATTTGTTAATATTGAGCATTCCCTACTTGTTGGGTACATGGTTTTGCTTGAGGACAAGCAAAAGGTAAGTGTGGGGGTGTGATAAGTGTCTAAATGAGCATGTTTTATAGGTGTATTTCATATATTATATCAGCACTTTTCTGCTCATTTCTCACTTATCTTATGGTTTTCCTCTAGTTTATGTTTTATTGATTATCTCACAATTTATTGGTTTAACATGAGGAACAAACAAGCTGGAGAAAGTACAAAGAAGAGACGAACACATAGACGCAACGGCTCAGAAAACGGACTTATAACGAAGAATGTAGAGCCGGTTGAAGATTGTTATATATATAATATATATATATCGCACGGACACAAAGAGGCAACCGCCCCGTTATTGGGCGTCTACTCTAATGCAACCGCCGTTTGGCAAGCGGTCAAGACACAGAGGCACCGCCTCATTGGGCGGTTAAGACACAGGCAACCGCCTCTTTTTGGCGGACGACACAACTACCGCCTCTACAGGCGGACTGAGAGAGGCTCACCATAGAGGCTACCGCCTCTAAACAGGCGGACAGGTAGAGGACCGCCTCTTTTACAGGCGGACATATAAGAGGAGACCGCCTCTTTTGCAGGCGGTCATGAATTAAATCAACGCCGCGACTAGTTTTCTTCGCCTGTCTTCACCGTCTTCAACTTGAATCGATTTATCTATCTACTCCGCACCGCCTACCATTAATCACTCACGCGTGCAGCTCTCTGTCCCCTCTGCAATCAATGAAGCCTTTCTTCATCTGCAAATCAGTACGGAGCCAAACCTCTATATAAACTCACCACCTTAACTGCAAAAACACACACGACGGAGGAATTCGCTCACCACACTCATCCATTTCCTTCCACTTATATTTCTCCCGTATCACCACATCAGTCCACACTCACGCAGTAACAAAAGAAATAGAAGAGCAGCAGTGAGAGGAGAACAGACCAGTTCTTCCTCTGAATTAATGTCAAAATCTATCTGTGTAATCTTCTTATCTCGTTAATGTCTGAGTAATTTTTTTGTATCCTAGGATGGGGGTTTGATTTCTAATATTACGTAAACAATATTTATCACCTATTTCTCTTATTTAACTTGTTTTAATTCCTTTCAGCTAATATTGCTAAATGTTTTGCGCGACAAACGACTACATTTATTTGGTAACTATCAACATATGATTTTGAGATAGTCTAGGTACCACAAAGGAATTAATCTTGTATTTACACTCCGGACTGAGCAGGAAAATATAAGGCTTTTATTAAGAGTTCGTAACTGACAATTATTAACTCTAATAGGCAATAAATAATTGAAACATGGTTATAAATATGTTTAAGTAATTTAGGAAATTCCCCCGCTATCCTAGGATACATTTTTCCATCCACATCTTAATTCACCTTTTAACTGTTTTTATTATTTCTGTATTAATTCACAACAAATCAAGCTTGCCTCCGGCTAAACCCCTTTTACAGTTTTTAAGTAACTACCAAGACTAGGATAAATTGAACAATCTCCCTGTGGATACGACTTGTTTTACTACTACGACCGGGATTGTTTGCAGCCCGACGTTTATAATTTGAGTTTTTAATTTTTTTTTTTTTTTTTTTAATTTTACAACCTGTTTAACCACTCAGAAATAACCCTCTGCAGGTGTGCACGAATATAAACTGTCACAGACACCGCTCGGGCATATACGGCTTGACAACGTCCAAGAACTGCAAGGTGCTGTACCACTGGGAGCGCCCCCGCAATACGGTAGTACCATCAAAGCCAAAAGGTAAACAATCAACCTACGTTTTCGTTTAAGGAAAAATAATCAAGAAATTTAAATTGTAGGCAATGTTTGACGATACGACACAAAACAACTTCTTACGACTACAAATGCTAACTAACTCCTACCTCAGTGGAGGACATCGTGTGTAGCTGCCCCCTCACGTAACGTAATGTCTCGTCATCCATCACATTCCTCAAGTGACGGGTCTACTTCACCGCCACGAGGGAGTTGTCATCTCAATCTCAAGCTTTTTTAACCTGAACATGGGGATGTACCCGTATATCCAGCACTGTAGTGATCATATGTAACCATTAAACAACACCCCCCGACAATTACTTTAATATATTGAACTTTACGCTCGTTATGAAGTTTTTACCTAAAACAACGTCAGGCAACCAGCCAGCTGACGTGTCTCCGCCTGGGAAGCGATGCCAAGCTGTCGGCACAGGTACGCCATCGTTGCAGCTCCCCATACATACATGTGCACCCTACTCGGGTCACGGAGGGGCCAGAAAGAGCTCGACATGACACGATCCCCGCCCTTGTCGATCATCAACGTGTTGCCCACCAAGTACTATAGGTACGCCTTCGTCTCTTGCAAATCGTCATAGTACGGACCCCTACAAGTGTCACTGAGAGATCTGTAAGGTACCTGGTTCTTCTCTAGGAACCTACAATCCAGTAACTCCTACTTCTTCGCCACACGGAATAGCTCTAGAAGGTGGGGAACAAGAATGTGGATCGGTGGGGCCGCATCACCTACCCGAGCGTCGGCCTCCTCCTGAACGTAGGAAAACACCACGCAGGTGATACGGATCTCCAGAATGGGGTAGATGTCGTGAAGAGTAATAGTCATCTCTCTAAATGTATTTTCCACCATCATTTTTTTGGCATCATGTTCTACTTAGTTGTTCACACTGTAAGGTAAATCAAATTATGTGGTCCCATGTATTTGAGATACATGTATCTGCTTGGGAGATGTATGGGAATTTTGAAGAATACATATTGACCTGAAGGTAGTATTATAGAAGGGACAATAACCAAGAAGGTGGCAACATTTTGTACTGAATATTTAAAGGGTGCAGTAGCTATTGGAGTGTCACAACCAAGACACACATGAGGGACAAATGGTCAAGGTGTTATCAGGTAAAAAAATTATGGAAATTGATTGATCCTCAATGAAGTTAGCAAATATGTTTGTTTTACATCACCTTAAGATTATTGAGCCATTTTGTGAGAAGCATAAGACTACGCTAACAGGTCAACATCCAGGGAGGAATATTGTTTGGTTGACAAAAGAGAAAAACAAGACCTTTTGTCCATGGTTACAGATCATGTCGTGAGACTAGCATCACCAGAGCCTAATAATTTCAGTGAAGGGATCTGTTGAGTACCTACTGCGGACTAGGGAATGGGCTGAAGACTTCACTACTGAGCTTGGCATCATAGTGCAGGAGTATTATGATATCACCCCCAGCTGGCCTCAAGTTGATGAAGGACTGAAGAAGTAGATGTTTGAGATCGCACAAGCAAATAAACAATAATTAAAGTATTTTTTTAGTGCAACTTGTACATATCCATAACTAATATTTGTTTCATTTATGGTAATATGCAAAAACGGTATCAAATACCTGTAGAAATTCAGTACTACCAATTTGGTCAAAGGGATGATGCACAAAAAAAATTCAGATCATAAGCACGATTTGGTCAAGTGGTTTATCACTAAAAAGCTGAAGAGGCCTGACGGGGACACACACCAGCCTTGGGAGATCTACAGACCAATAACCCATAAGAAGTGGTAGTAGTTCAATGAAAAGAAGACCAAGACGAAGGTACTAACTCTCAAGATTTATATATAAAAATATTTTAGCATATTCATTATATGTTTTACTTAATAAAAGGAGTATCCTGACAGTCAATCAATGAATTCAAAGAAGAATGAATACCGTCATGTGCTTGGTGGCAAATGGATTAAAAGAAGAGTACCTTGATGGTGGCAGAAGGGGAGTTGCCATCGGATCGGAGCACTATCGATGAGCACCAGCTATGAGGTACTATCGGGAAGCTTTCACATACTACGAAAACTCTAGAACTCGAGAGTGTCTATATCCCTTCGAGAAGATGAAGGAAGTTGTTGACAAGATGGTAAGCTTTCTTAACTTTTTAATTTATCTCTAAATTCATTACAATCTTAAAAATTATGATAAAGTCTTTTATGCATTTAAGTCTAAATGATGAGCTGAATGAGCAAGTCACGCAAGGGACTTGGGCTCCTGGTCGACATAATGATTAATAGTCTCGTGCGCTTGAAAAGAAAGACCATCCCGGCTGAGCAATGGGGTTTGAGGGGATTAACATTGGAATAAGATTTTTTTAAACCCCGTGTCGAGGAAAGGAAATAGTCAATGACCCACGATCTCATATGAGGAGCATATGCGTGCCATTAATGAGATGAGAGAGTAGTTGAAGAGGGAGGCCATTGCTAAATTACGTCAGGGTAGTGGTGCAACCTATCCATATGCTCCTCTGGCTGATCCTTCTTACCCTAGTTGTCAGAATGATCCTCCTTCATTCCTAAGCAATGACGATGCTACTCCTACTGGACCGTACACAAACATCCAGTCTAATGACCAGTATCCTTACGCATATGTACATGTAGCTTTTGTTATATTTAATAGTTTTATTACTTGTCATATCTTTTACTACATATTTCATATTTTTATAATCTACTAATCTGATGAAATTGTAGGAACCGATAAACTATAATCTTCTGCCCACACAACGACTAAGATATGTTTGTCTCACATGGAAGAGTGTACTCATTAGGCCCAAATGACAAGACTCATGACAAGCCACTACAGCCTTATCATGGGAGAATCTCTATGGACAAACCGGTCTATCAGTGTCCTACTTTAAAAATCCCAGTACCTTAGCACGAGTATAGTACAATTCAGTCTGCAAAGGGTGTCTTTGTTCAGTGGCTTGTTTGTCTGATTCAGAAGTGTGTGAAGGTATGCCTAATACAAACCATTAATATAGTTATTATTGTTAATTATATAAGTTTACTATGTGTGGATGATTAGTTCATGACTAGTGTTGTATATCGGTTGTGAATAGGCAATATAAAAGAAATCTAGGCCTCCTGAAAATAGAAGTCAAAAATTGCTAAACCTTAATCAATACAAATCATCCACCAATGTTGTTCAGAAAGAAAACTTGGTGGATAATTCCATATTGGCACACTTGGGGCCAAACATGATATCCTTGCATGACATAGTCGGTGACTTCCTAGAGGGCAGAAATTCATTTTGCTGAGTTTTGATGATTACCTTCTTCAGTGCCCAAATGGTGTAGAAGTGGACATGTAAACGACCGATGGACGTCTTGAAATCTGACTGGGTGACTACACAGTGATGTACTCATGCATTCTGTAAGTATTAGTTTTGTTTCTAATTAAGTTATTAATTGATGTCCTGAAATAATGTTAATTATCATATCTTTTAATTTATGTACAGGTTTTTGCATGATAAAATGCAAACTTTTGGTCTTACTGAAATACCCCGAATAATTAGCAGTTTAAATTAGTGAAGTTTAAATTAAATCATGTGCAACAATTACAATAAAGCCTTATGGTATTTAAAATATAGATCCAAACGGCTACTTACACCGCGTATACATATCGGTATGATACGCAAATATAAGCTCATATGAATAAAATCATAAACTCGAGGAGATTATCCGAAAAATAACGCGTTATATAATTCGGACATATAATAATTTATGAACAACTAAGTTTAGTATATACATGTCAGAAAGCGTGACAATGTTACATATTAATATAGTCACGTACCTATATTTGTACGAGTATGAGAATACATATATGTAACGCTACGATATTACAACATTGTAAATAATAACGTCGCATGGGCACATATAATTAAAACGCGACAAAATAAGAGGGGCGTATATATATATATATAACGTAACAAAATTTAAGTGATTGCGTATCTAACTAATAACGCAATATATTATATAGTCTCACGTATATATAATTAAGCATGTATATAGCTTATATATAAAAAAAGAGAGAAGAGGAGCAAAGACTCTCCACCGAGGTTCGAACCCCGTACCTCTCATATACCTCCCAACGCTTTAACAGGTTGAGCTACACTCGAATTCGTAACATACACTAATGAATTAAATCTAGTAGTACTAAGGTCACTAGATTAAACAAAGAGAACAAGCTGCTTGATTCTGTCGAACTAGATGAAAGATATTTCGGTAAGCAAGTCATATTCCTTCTGAAATTAGAGAAGCACCAGTCACCAACCTTACTGGTTTCAAAAAAAATTCCCACAACCACAACCTTTTCCTTCCCTCTGTTCCATGCGCATCGGTAGCATCTCGAACAGCAGCACAAGATTAAATCTATATGGATATTTGTTCGAAGAAAATGGCTCATTCAACAAATCTATACCGATCGTTAACCCATCATTATCTTGGAGATAATCGGACGAATGTGTCTCTTATGATATTACCAAATTACTAGGAAACCGCTCACTCATATTATTATTGTATTCATCTGTTGAGCGTTTGTTTTCAAAACTTTGTCACTCATAAACAATCTAGCCTACGAAATATTCAACTAATCTTAGTAATCATTTTACCAATATGTGCGATAGATATTATGATTCTGAACACTTTTATTATATTATTTATAGCTACTTATATCTTCTAATAAAATACCGAGCAAATAAACACGGTAGAGCTTAAATCAATTAAAAGGCAAGACCTTGGTAAAAAAAAAAGAAGGAAATACCTTTTTCTAAGTTCATTTATTTTTAATCTGTATGAGGAAGTTAGACTCTCAAATCAGAGACTCCTTCCTTCTCCGCTGACACGATCAAAATGGTTAATCCACCGTACTGTATATATATTCCCCAACTCTGAGCAGTTCTCCATCGGGCTCTTATTTACATCTACGCTGCTTCTTTTCAATCTTGAGCAGTGCACGACACACTTTGAGGGAAATTGTCTCCCACCATCGTTACACTGTTGCTTTTCTTTCTTGAGCAGTGTACAACACTAATGTGCTTAACGTACTCACACCCCTTATCAGTTTCAAAAAAATTTCACGATAGCAAACAGAGGTTCTAGCCTCTTATTCCTGCTGATCCACGCACACGCTTGGAAAAAAAAGAGAAACTGGTCATAGCAGACCATCTCGAACTCACTGCATCAGTGGTGAAACCAAGTTACTCCTCTGCCAAACTCTCGAACAGAGCTAAACCAGCACAAGTTGCTTTCTCTCCTTTCATTCTCGACACAAAATTCCTCATTTCAACTCATACATGACTGAAACCAACGTCCCTCTTCTGCTCTGCGAAAATTCTCGCACCAGACCAAACGCAAACCAAGTAGCGACTACCTTCCTTTCTTTCATCGCAGGTCCAACTCTGGCATTCCCATACCTCACTTCCCAGGCAACGACTGACGGCCTCTGCTACCACTCCTCAAAACAGCAGCACAAAATCAGTTCCCATCTCCTTCTCTGCTGCTTCACGACCCCATCTGTCCCTTCTTCCCGTCAGATCTTTTTACCGCATCTACACTATTACCTTCCTCTCCATTTGCCTCGTCAAAGAACAACGAGAACAATAACAAGCACGTTCTCCCCTGCATGAGATCGAGCAACCGAAACTGTAGTGCCACCAGTTTAAGCTCAGCCCTGCTCTCTCCTTTTTGGGCTGCGGCTAACAAAAAAAACATGCCACAGCAAGTCCTTCTCGACATCCTCGTAAGCTCAACAGCAAGAGCCCAACCTGAGCCTTCCAAGAGCGCCACCTATGCTTAAACTCTACAACAGCAAAGTAAATACCTCATCTCCTTGTTCGGTTTTCATTCTTTCCTTCTCTTGGGCAGTTACTAGTCGATCTCCCTTTCTGCCTCAATGGGAACAAAAAAAAAAAAAAACCAAAGAACAACCGCCTATCCCTTCTTAGATCCCGACACAATAGCAGCAGGGAAAGAGCTCAACAGGTCGGAAAGGTAACACACCACTCCTTCCTTGCCTGGTCTGACATACACCATCACATTGATGTTTTTCTTCTGTTCCCTGATGCGCATGACAAAGCCCAGGATCCAACCCTTCTCTTGAGTAGAAAACCGACACCAGACACACACCATGGAAGAAGTAGTAACGTGAGCCCAAGAACACTACTTTATCCTCTGCATGCTGAGAACATCCTCGCTACTCTTACAAGCAAACCTCATCTGTTTTCTCACAGGTATTCAGCCTCACTCCCATCGTTCTCTTTATCTTGTTCTGGACATGAGTGACAACCACCGTGTTCTCATTGACTTCCCCATGCTTTAAGGCTTAGAAGCCCACTATGGGGAGCTTTAAACATCACCCGATTCTGCACCAGTCGAAGGGAGGTCTTCCTTGATTTCAATGGTAAGCAGTCTGTACTGAAACACTACTTTCGCCACTGTCTTGTATTACCCAACAAGGCTTTGTTCTAACTCCCTTTCTCCATCTCCGGTTGCCCACGCTGGAGTTGCTCTCAAATTCTCAGCTCCTTTCCCCTCAAGCCAAGAATGCGCTAGAACCTAGAAGTACTCCATGAAGGGAGCCTCAAAACAAAGGTAAGATTATTATATACATACATATGCGTACCGCTGAGTATATACATATGTATAAGCATTCCCTTTTAGTATCAAAAAAAAACCTGGCAAACGGGAGTACCGCATGGAAACCGAAGAGAATTGTAGTATGTGGGGATTCTTGAATTTGAAACTTATCAAACAAAGACATGTATATATATAGGTACATGCATGGGCATAAGGAAACTGGTAATGCGTAGCAAATGAAATACGAATATATATAGCTGTAAGTATCACTTGAACCGGAAATACGAGAAGGGATGGACATTACCTATGTACATCTGTGTGAGTTGAGTGCAAGAGTTACACAAATGATGAATAGGTATATAACGTATACATATGTTATTTCGAACCTACCATACGTAACCAATGATGGCTAGCAGTTGGAGGAAGATGATAACAACAATAAATAAAGCAATAAAAATGTATATATTTATGTATGTTATATAAATGCGTGATTAAGAATATTTGACGTCTGGGAATGGTAACACACAAAAATCAGTAAGGGACATTTGAATACTATTTTGAAAATTTCTATTATGCTATTTTTAAGGCCATATAGTTAAGCCTTGGCAAGATAATTATTTTGTGATCTAAATAGTCATTAATCAATTTATGGAATGATTTATGAGGTTATATGAGTTCTGGTGAAAAACTATCATGATAGTAATTATAAAGAAAATTATGGACACTTCGTAAGCTTGTCTTGTGGCTTTGACGATTTTTTTTTTAAACCGTATAAAAATATATATATACCCATCTATATACCTTTATACATACCTTATATACATAAATAAATCGAAACGAGGCCAAGGTGTGATAAAAAGAAGTATAAGGCATAATTAGTGATAATGACCGACAGGAATAGTTTTCCGGATTTTTATAAGTATAGAATATGAATTTTGTAAAATAAAAAGGGGTAAGATGTAAACTAGGAAACTGTGGGGGTAATTTTTCGTAAATGCTATTAAGATAGGTCAAGGAATAGCTTAAGTAGTAAATCTTGACCAAATGTGAAGGTAGACCAAAATAAAACGATAAGGATAATTGTACGAAGTATTTTAAGGAATATTAAGTCAAAAATAATAACAAAAAAATTATTATGGGAGTATATGTAATTATCGAAAACCTTGAGGCATAAATGGGGAATTTAGGTATTTGAGGGGACTAGTATATAATCCTAGAAAGGTTTTGGAAATTTAAGTGATAATATAAATTAACTCAGGAGTATAATATAAGAGCTTAATTAATTAAAGTGTTGGTTATAAATAAAAGGGGTTATGATATAATCATGGGGAAAATACGGGTGAATGGTCTATTTGGATACATTGAGGGCTCATCCATAACTAAATATATATGTTTATAGAGAGATAATATAATGTTGAGATACCTTGGGGGTGATGATTAATGAGGTAAATAATATAACAGGGATAACAAGTCACATACGAGAGTAGGTTACGACCAGCGGGAACGTAACTGTAACAACGATGTAAACGCCCTAGGAATTAAACAAAAGTCTAAGGTGAATACTTGGAGAGTTCTAAGGGCTAGTATAAACGGTACATTCAACAAGTCACCTAGGGGATAACACCCGATAAAAATGAGATGAGCTAGGGAAATGTCACAAAGGTCGTCACATGAAATCATAAACTGACAAGTTGTTTTAATTAACTCTAGGGCCGTAACGAACGCCAACCGGGACCCCGTGTGTGAGATAACCCTTTTGCTTCTGAACCAGGTATGGACATGTGTGGTTCGTATGTTGCCGTGTTACACGGCTTGTGTGCTGTGTGCCTTGTGTGTGAAAATGACCATAAGATTAAAGCATGAAATTGGATTGCTTGCCTATCTTGTCTATGTGATTGTTATATCATTGTTGCATATTACTTGCGCGCACACAGTAGTTTAGTCCCTTTCGCGTTATGGAACTTTGAGATGAAACACAGCGAACTACGTAAAGAGAAAACTAAACGAGAACCACAACGAAATATGAAAACAAAGAAAACTTTATGCGGGGAACTCCTCTCTGACTATGGAGGACATACCATGACACCCACTATGGTGTCTATTCGTTAATGATAGTGAAGAGTAAATCTCAATTGGTGGGACATGACGAACCACATGGACAAACAAAAGAACTATACAAAGAGAAAACTCCTCTCTATCTATAGGGGACCGCTAATGACACCCACTATGGTGTCGAGATTATAATGAGAACGAAATGAAAAGTACAAACTGGTGGAACATGAGGATAACCCGGGAAGACGACATCTCGGGCCGCGCGGTATGGAATATTCGGGAGTTGGTATCTGCATCAGATCCTTCGCCCTTCTGTGTGGAGCACATCCTGGAGTCTAGAGGCGACTCCGCTTTCTCGACGCATGACGTCGGGAATGGGGGAGTGACAAACTGGGGGAGCTTATCCTGGAGTCAAGAGGCGACTCCGCTTTCTCGGCGCATGACGCCGGGAATGAGGGATTAGCTATGGAGGAGACGACCTCCAACGTGCGGTGATAAAAGAGTTCACAAACAATCCTTAAAGAAATAAGGAACGATTAGCACCTACATAATGAAGTCTCGGGATCTCTATATCCCCTGACTCGGTGCCAGAGAACAAAGGAAAACTTGTGTAATGAGACCAAGCAAACGAGAGAAGTCACAAATGTGATCATTAAAGAAACAAGGAATGAATAGCACCTACATTATAAAGTCTCGGGATCTAACCTACATCCCCCGGACTCGATGCAAGAGAAGAAAGATAAACATATGTAATGAGAACAAGAAAACAATACGCAATCTCTTGAATGATCCCATAGCGAGGATCGACGGTATAATGTACCTACGCACACGTCCTATAATTATCTGACTGTTGTTGCTACACTAGCAGCTTATTGTGCTGGACTGTGTGTTTGACATTGTTATGCTACTTGCAAGATGTGCTTGGTTGCTTACTGATATTGCTATGCTACTGATGAGTGAGTATGATATCATGATGTGCTGAAGTGTGCTTTACTACTTTATCATAGCATGTAAAATTGATTTAATAATATTCGACCAATTAGTCGTGTGGCCCGGTAACATACGGGCTTCACACGTTCATACTCGGCATAGTTTTGCTGAGTCCTTTATTTTTACAGGTATGGATCTGGACGATGGCGGAGAGTAGGCAAGTGACTACCATGGGGGTAGTCCTTCTGGGTAAGACGCTTATGTAGTATGTTAACGAATAGGTTTTGTTGTTTAAGTTATTAACTATACTATAGACGCTCGGTACTTGGTTCGTAATTCCTGTTCGTACTTGGATTTGGTTAAGGTTTAAATTCCAGTCATTCAGACCGTAACTTGGAGTTAGTGTTGTGGACTGTCAACCACGTGGGTGGTTGGCATCTGTAGCACCCGAATAGAGTAGGAACCGCCATGTAGACATCTCACGTTACCATTAGGCTCGTCGTTTAATTATTGGTTGTTTATTCGGGGGTGTTACACTTACCCATTATGAATTTTTATGTCTTGAATGAGGGTCATACACTGCTTTGAGGTGTGATTTAGAGTCGTGTAAGAGCTACTTGTAGCGTGCGATGACTAACAACATCAGAACGAAAAAGAAATATCTTATGCTACCATATCATCAAAGGTAATAATTTTTTTATTATTTTAATTGAATAAATGTTGTATTAATTGATTTTGATATTATAATGACATGTTAGTGTTTTTATGTTATAAAGTGGTCATTGAGTTCTATTGGTGTTGTGTTTGGATCATACGCGGATACTATTTCTTGATCCGCTTCAGGTTGGACATTCGAGAGACATCAAAATAAAGTTTCATCTTAACATGAAATACCCCTAACATTTAAATAATTAAATAATGGTAAATCTATATTATTTAGGGGATTATTAAACCCTAAGAGGGTATATAAACACTCAGGCGTTAAAAACGCACCTAAACTCCTTAAGGTCAAAAACGTGCGCTAAAGCCCGACCTTAAGCTAAACAAGTTATATAAGCTATAAACTTCATATGAAGTTAATCAAGGATCATTATATGATCTTTAGAATACAAGTCCTCAGTTAGAACTGAGTAAAAATACAAAATGCCCGGGAGTTCCCTTAAGGGCCCTTAAGGCCCGAAAGCCCTGGAAATACTTTATTAAATTAAGTAAAGCATTACACTTCATTCTAAATACACAATAACACTTTAATGAACATTTAAGATGAAGTTCTCTAGATAAATTCTCAGTTAAAGACAAAGCGCTCAGAGGTTCCCGATGAGGGCCCCATAAACCCTCGGGAGTGCCCGGAGAGGTACCGAAGTGGCACAAACTCCAATATAAATTATTCTAAGAGTTCCTATCATTAATATTCACCATTATAAAGAGAATTCTCGAGCTACTTTCTCGAAAATACACAAAGTGCTCGGACGAATTTCTTAACGCTCCTTTTTGCCCCGGGAGTGTCCCGGTAGGCCGAAAATTGAGTTACGAGTTTATATAACCCCATATAACTCAATGTAACACTTAACATATTTTTATTGACTATAAAAAATGTCAATAAACACGTGGAACTCATAGTGACTTATTATTTCTCAGAAAAATCCTTAAAGCACAAAAACGCACCTTCGGGTGTCATAAAAATGCGTTCTACGCAATTACCTTGTAGTTTTTGAGGAGCCACGAGTTGATAATCTTAAAAGGGGATAAATTGAACATCTACATCAATTAATTCCAGTACTAAATTCATAGTACAAGTGGGTGCGATTTTAGCAACAAAAAGGTACCTAAAATCAGCATTTTTACCTTAAAACTTTCATCTTTTACCATGATATAAATGTACCAATTAAATGCTGGAGCCTATTACACATATTAGTATGATCTTAGTACAATATAGTGTAACAAAAATCAAATTAAAAATCAGTTCCATTCGAGCCCTATTGTATGCGCTAGTTTGGGTATATTAGACATGAGTTTTAGCAAAAATAATGCCTTATTGATCATGACTCATCTCTACATGTGCCATGTGACAGTGTCAAATAAAAATCAGTCAATTAATACTACCATTACCAAATGACCTGCAAGAAATAAAAGAATATTAGCCTTGTAAAAGTCATAGAAATTTGACTACATAAAATAACAAAACTAGACTACTTTATACATGTGCATTGTAACTAAATAATTGAAACAGCCATGTTACCCTCTTGTAGCTGCCGATTTGGATCCATAAACAAAGGGAAATTATTGATGTCTACTTGGTCAATTATAACAGCCACCCACCTATGTATATGTCTATTGCCTAATACAACAAAGGTTCATTGTCTTGTAGCAGCCCTTAGTGACGATTTCAACAAGGAGAAAAGGAAGACAATTTAGCTTGAATAATCAAGGGAGACATACTGTAACACCCCCAAACACTGGCCTAGGAGTTAGGGGTGTTACACGCCGCGTATTATTACATAATAACGCAAGGCTCTAATAAACGAACTTAAACAGATAGTCAAATAAGGCCCAAACGGAATACTTAAATAAAGTATAAAACAAGAGATGTTAAAACATCCCCAAAAGTCATTACAGAACCCACCAAACAGATGTCAAAAGCGGAAGCTAACAAAATATGCCCAAAGGCCCAAATTCAATACAAAGTCACAAAAGAAGCTAAAAACAAAGCAGCTAAACTCCAGAAGCTGAGGGGAGACGATCCTCGCTAATCAATCTGCAAAAGCGTTAGAAGTAGGGGAATGAGCACACAACTATGCCCAGTAGATGACCAACTTCATCAACCAGCATGCTCAAAACATTTACAGAATATTGACAAATCAGAAGAAGTCAAGAATCCACAAATATATCAGAAATCAGAAACAGAAGTCCAATCATTAAGGGACTAAACAGAGCAGAAGCAGACAGAAGCAGAAAACAGAGTGGGACACTAGCGATCACAGCATACAGACAGAACAAGCAACTAGCTCGTGAACAGAACGAGGAAACCTCACTCGTAAACAGAACAGGTGTAAACACCCGTGAACAGAACGGGGAACATCACCCGTGAACAGAAGGATCCTACATAGCGCGCTACGAGACAGCGTAACCAGCCATCCAAAGGCTCAGACACAGAGATAACTAGGTCCCAAAACGGAAGCTTAAATACAGATAAGCATATGTGCACCAAAGGCACCAGAAAGCCCATAGATAGCTTGGAAATCAGAAGGGGAATCCAACCCCGCAAACAGAAGTCAAAACGGAGCTCAAACGAGCAAGTTATGGTCAAAACAGTAGCCTGTCCGAACTTGTGTCCGGACATCAATGTTCGGACACAAGTCGAGACTCAGAAGGCAAAACCAGACAGATGTCCGAACTTATGTCCGGACTTCAAAGTTCGGACACAAGTCGAACCTTAAAACAGATGGAGAGTCAGAGGTGTCCGAACATCCAAGTTCGGACGGATGTTCGGACGTTCTTCGGAAAACAGGACGTGGAGAGTCCGAACTTGTGTCCGGACATCAATGTTCGGACACAAGTCGAGGCCAAAATCAGAGAATGCCGAAGGCTGTGTCCGAACTTCAAAGCTCGGACAGAAGTTCGGACACAGCGAAAACTTCAGAAAGTTTAAGCGCAGAAGGGCATGTCCGAACTTCAAAGCTCGGACAGAAGTTCGGACATGCCGAAAAATACAGAGAATAGAGGCGATTTCACACAGAGCAGAAGCATCAAAACACTGTCAAAACTTCATAAGTTTTCAGAAAACAACCTTGGGGGTTTGTAAGCATTAAACATCATCAAACAGACAATTCGCAACCACAATTGCAAGGCAAAAACACATTAAAACTCAGAACCGGAACGCAACTCCCCAAGGCTGAACACACAAGCCGAATCCATAAGCCACCTACCTCAGTATACAGCAGAGACAAATTCCTCAATTCTGAACAGCAGAATCCAGCCAATGCAGACCCTCAACGCAGACCGAACGCAACCAAATACACTGAGCAAAACACAATTGCAAACCCCCAATTCAGAAAACGGAACCCAAACTCTGAAACTGAAATTACAATCCAAAACTGTAACGAAACCCTCACCTGAATCCGACGTCGAACACACAAACGGAGCCAAACGCAGGAGAGAAAGAACGGAACAGAAGGGTCAACGCTGAATCACAACCAGATTGCAAAGAACTATTAGAGATTGAAAGGTTCCCAAAACCTAACCCCCAAAACTGATTCACAAATGACAACCACAAGACCAACCTGATTGCAACGGAGACGGCGAAACAAATTGCAGAATCCACCAGCGAACTCGGGTTTCAGAACCACACTTGCAGGGTTGAGCGCTTGATTGAACGTATTCTTGAGAGCGAGAAAGAGAGGAACAAGGTTGGGAAACTGTCAAATGAAAGAGCGATCTGATCGTGGTGTAGAGCGTGAGGATTAATTAACTAAAGTGTTAATTAATACTTACCAAAATCCACTAGAAGGGAAAAGTCCACCTTGTCCCTCCTCTTATTTAAAAAGGACTCCCATGTCCTACGCAACACAAGCCAACTTAGAATTACATCAAACAAAATAAAATGCAACGAACTTTGGGTTATAACATCACCTCCCCCTTAAAAGAATTTCGTCCTCGAAATTAAAACATACCTACTGCTCGAAAAGGGCGGGAAACTTAGAACGCACATCACTTTCGACCTCCCAGGTCGCCTCTTCCTCTGACTGTCCCGACCACTGCACCTTCACCAAGGGCATGGTCTTACTTCTGAGCTTACGGACGTCCCGAGCTAGGATCCTCGAAGGAACTGCCTCAAACGTGAAATCCTCCCTCAACTGAAGCGGACTGAAGTCGATCACATGAGATGGGTCCGGAATGTACTTCCTCAGCATCGAAACATGGAAAACACTGTGCACTGCTGCTAAAGACGGAGGCAGAGCCAAACGATAGGCAACCGGTCCGATCCTCTCTAGGATCTCAAAAGGACCCACAAAACGAGGGCTAAGCTTGCCTCTCTTCCCAAAACGAACGACTCCTCGCACTGGAGAAACCTTCAGATACACATGATCGCCCACCTCAAACTCTAGAGGTCGTCTCCTCTGATCGGCGTAGCTCTTCTGGCGACTCTGAGCCACTAGCAAACGCTCCCTGATAGACTGAATTTTGTCCACAGCATCCTGAACCAAGTCTGGACCAATCACAGCTCTCTCCTTCAGATCATCCCAACAGATGGGTGATCTGCACCTCCTGCCATACAAGGCCTCAAAGGGAGCCATCCCGATACTGGTCTGAAAGCTGTTATTGTACGCGAACTCTATCAGTGCCACGTGCTGATCCCAGCTGCCCCCAAAGTCGAGTACACAAGCCCTGAGCATGTCCTCCAGGACCTGATTCGTCCTCTCTGTCTGCCCGTCTGACTGAGGATGGTAAGCTGAACTGAAAGACAACTTCGTCCCCAAAGCCTGATGCAAACTCTGCCAGAACCTGGACACAAACCTCGGATCTCTGTCAGACACAATCGAAGCCGGAACCCCATGCAGACGTACTATCTCATCAATGTACAACTGGGCTAAACGGTGCAAACTGAAAGTCTTCCTAACAGGCAAGAAGTGAGCGCTCTTCGTGAGCCGGTCCACAATGACCCAAACTGCATCGAAACCCCTCGGAGTCTTCGGTAGTCCCATAACAAAGTCCATACCGACGCTCTCCCACTTCCACTCCGGAACGGGAAGAGGCTGAAGCAAACCAGCTGGTCTCTGATGCTCGGCCTTGACCTGCTGACAGGTCCTACATCTGGATACAAAGTCGGAGATGTCCCTCTTCATATTGCTCCACCAGAAAGTCTCACGCAGATCCCGGTACATCTTCACACCTCCTGGGTGTACCGAGTAAGGAGCTCCATGAGCCTCCTGCATGATCTCACGCCTCAACGCGTCGTCTGCCGGCACACAAACACGGCCTCTGAACCTCAGGCAGCCATCCTCTGCAACTCTGAACTCAGACTCCTGACCAGCAGACAAACTCTCTCTGATCTACACAGACTGACATCAAGCTCCTGACTGGCCTTGATCCGGTCGATCAAGGTAGGCTGAACCTGCAGTGCTGCTAACATCCCAGACCTCTCTGGACGGACAACCCAGATACCCATGCGCTGCAACTCCAGAGCAGACCTCTGCACACCAGACAAAGCACAGACGGTCCCAGACGGACCCCTCCTACTAAGCGCATCAGCAACCACATTCGCCCTACCCGGATGGTAGAGGATCTCTAAATCATAATCGTGCAACAACTCCAGCCATCTCCTCTGCCTCAAGTTCAACTCCTTCTGAGTGAACAGATACTTGAGGCTCTTATGGTCCGTATACACCTTGCACGCTGCCCCAAACAAGTAGTGCCTCCAAATCTTCAACGCAAAGACCACCGCAGCCAGCTCCAGATCGTGGGTCGGATAGTTCTTCTCATATGGCTTAAGCTGACGAGAGCCATATGCAACTACCTTCCCCTGCTGCATCAGAACACATCCAAGTCCCCTATGGGACGCATCACAGAAAACCTCAAGACCCTCGGTCCCCTCCGGAAGAGTCAAGATCGGCGCAGTAGTCAACCTCTTCTTCAACTCCAGAAAACACTGCTCGCAGGCATCGCTCCACTCAAACTTCACATCCTTCTGCAGCAGACGAGTCAACGGAATCACCAACTTGGAGAAGCCCTCCACAAACTTACGATAGTAGCCCGCTAGTCCAAGGAAGCTACGAATATCTCCGACATTAGTAGGCCTGGCCCACTCAGTAATAGCTCGAATCTTCTCCGGGTCCACGGAGATACCATCCTTGGAGACCACATGTCCCAAGAATACCACCTGATCTAGCCAGAACTCGCACTTCTTCAGCTTCGCATACAACTCGTTCTCCCTCAGAGTCTGGAGAACGGTCCTCAAATGCTCCTCGTGCTCCTCCGCACTCTTGGAATACACCAATATGTCATCGATGAAAACTACAACGAACTGGTCCAAAAACGGCTTGAAGACTCTGTTCATCATATCCATAAATACTGACGGCGCATTCGTCAACCCGAATGGCATCACTAGGAACTCGTAGTGTCCATAACGAGTCCTGAAAGCGGACTTAGGCACGTCATCTGCCTTAATCCTCAGCTGATGATATCCCGACCTCAGATCGATCTTCGAAAACACCTTAGCTCCTGCTAGCTGGTCGAACAAGTCGTCTATGCGCGGGAGAGGATACCTATTCTTAATGGTAACCTTGTTGAGCTCCCTGTAGTCAATGCACAACCGCATACTACCGTCCTTCTTCTTTACAAATAGCACTGGCGCTCCCCAAGGCGACACACTCGGGCGAATGAAGCCCTTATCCAGCAGCTCCTGCAACTGGACCTTCAACTCCTTGAGCTCAGCAGGCGCCATCCGGTATGGGGCCTTCGAAATCGGCTGAGTCTCAGGTGCGAGCTCGATCGAGAACTCCACCTCTCTGACAGGGGGAAGCCCAGGTACATCATCCTGGAACACGTCTGGGAAGTCTCTGACCACTGGAATCTCCTCCAACTTCGCATCCTTGCGAACCTCAGGGATGTAGCACAGATATCCCTGGCATCCCTTCCTCAGAAAACGGAACGCCTGCATCGCAGATATGACTGGCGGCGAGCACGGGAGTCCATTCCCTGCTACAACTAGACGGGGCTGACCCGGCTCCTCAAAAGTGACTCTCGAAGCAGCACAATCAATATGGGCATGGTGCGCAGCAAGCCAATCCATGCCCAGAATCACATCAAAAGAAGTCATCTCCATCGGGATGAGGTTAGCACACAGAGTCCTATCTCTGACTAACACAGGACTATCTTTGCAAACAGAATTCAACAGCATAGAAGAGTCCCTAACTATGGACTATGCACACATAACTCAACACCCAGAGGCACAACAGGCAAACCGAGCTCACCCACTAACTCAGCAGAAATAAAAGAGTGGGTGGCTCCAGAGTCAAACAAACAGAAAACAGAACGAGATGACAGCTGGAGAATACCTGTGACAACTCTGTCAGTCGATCGGTCTCTCTCTCCAGCCATCGCGTACACTCTGGCCTGGCCCTGGGGCTTCTTCTGCTCACCCGGTCTCGATCCTAGACCCAGATGTAGATCCTCCAGCTCCACCTCCAGAGCTACCTCTGCTCCTCTCAGCCTGAGGGCAATCAGCAATCCTATGCCCCATGGATCCACACTTGAAGCAGGCTCCAGACTTCCTGTAGCAGTCCTGGCCTCTATGAAACTTGCCACAGACCTGGCACTTCGGAGCGGGAGCTGATGAAGACGAACCACCTCTGTCTCGCGAACGGTCCCCAGAGCGGTCTCCAGTAGACTGCTTCTTCTGAGAAGCAGACTGATCCCTCCTATCGCTGTCATCGGACCTCTGCTTCCTCTTCTGGTCCTTCCCTCCAGACTGGCGACCTCTCAAGTCGGCCTCTACCAGCAGGGCGACATCAGCAACGTCCCTGAAGGTCTTGTGACGCAGCGGCGTCACAGCAGATCGGATGTCCGGCCTCAGGCCACTCTCAAACTTCCTGGCCTTCCTATGCTCGTCAGGCTCAGGTGCAAACTTAGACAGGCTGATGAACTTGCGGACGTACTCCTCCACACTCATGTCCCGGCCCTGGCGTAGCCGGTTATACTCCAGGATGCGCTGATCCTTGTAGACGTCGGGGTAGAACTGTTTGTTGAACTCCCCAGTGAACTGCTCCCACGTCCAAGGCTGTGGGAACTTCCCCATCACTGACCTCCACCACTCCTTGGCTTCGGCCTTGAACAGAAAGGTGGCGAAGTCGACCTTCTGCTCCTCCTCAGAGCCCATCACCCGAAGCAAATCCTCCACCTCTGACAACCAGTGGCTGGCCTCCTGGGGGTCTCCTGCCCCATCGAACGATGGCGGCTTCAGCTTCATGAACTCCTGAAGCGCCTTCACATTCCTCCCTCCAGCATCTGCCCCAGCCGGGCCTGCTCCGCCAGCCGGTCCTCCTCCAGCTGGACCGCCCCCTGCAGCCATGGTCTGCATGAGCTGCGTCATGAATTGCTGAACAGCATCAGCAACATTCCCTGGAGGGTTATTCGCTCTCCTTGGCGGCATTCTGAAAGTCCAACAGCAGACAGTTAGACTCCGACACTAACACTGACATTTCTGACTGACTGGCTAACTTAAAATCCCAGCAGATTAGAACCCAGAGCTCTGATACCACTAAATGTAACACCCCCAAACACTGGCCTAGGAGTTAGGGGTATTACACGCCGCGTATTATTACATAATAACGCAAGGCTCTAATAAACGAACTTAAACAGATAGTCAAATAAGGCCCAAACGGAATACTTAAATAAAGTATAAAACAAGAGATGTTAAAACATCCCCAAAAGTCATTACAGAACCCACCAAACTAATGTCAAAAGCGGAAGCTAACAAAATATGCCCAAAGGCCCAAATTCAATACAAGTCTCAAAAGAAGCTAAAAACAAAGCAGCTAAACTCCAGAAGCTGAGGGGAGACGATCCTCGCTAATCAATCTGCAAAAGCGTTAGAAGTAGGGGAATGAGCACACAACTATGCCCAGTAGATGACAACTTCATCAACCAGCATGCTCAAAACATTTAAGAATGTTACAAACAGAAGAGTCAAGAATCCACAAATATCAGAAATCAGAAACAGAAGTCCAATCATTAAGGGACTAAACAGAGCAGAAGCAGACAGAAGCAGAAAACAGAGTGGGACACTAGCGATCACAGCATACAGACAGAACAAGCAACTAGCTCGTGAACAGAACGAGGAAACCTCACTCGTAAACAGAACAGGTGTAAACACCCGTGAACAGAACGGGGAACATCACCCGTGAACAGAAGGATCCTACATAGCGCGCTACGAGACAGCAACCAGCCATCCAAAGGCTCAGACACAGAGATAACTAGGTCCCAAAACGAAGCTTAAATACAGATAAGCATATGTGCACCAAAGGCACCAGAAAGCCATAGATAGCTTGGAAATCAGAAGGGGAATCCAACCCCGCAAACAGAAGTCAAAACGGAGCTCAAACGAGCAAGTTATGGTCAAAACAGTAGCCTGTCCGAACTTGTGTCCGGACATCAATGTTCGGACACAAGTCGAGACTCAGAAGGCAAAACCAGACAGATGTCCGAACTTGTGTCCGGACTTCAAAGTTCGGACACAAGTCGAACCTTAAAACAGATGGAGAGTCAGAGGTGTCCGAACATCCAAGTTCGGACGGATGTTCGGACGTTCTTCGGAAAACAGGACGTGGAGAGTCCGAACTTGTGTCCGGACATCAATGTTCGGACACAAGTCGAAGCCAAAATCAGAGAATGCAGAAGGCTGTGTCCGAACTTCAAAGCTCGGACAGAAGTTCGGACACAGCGAAAACTTCAGAAAGTTTAAGCGCAGAAGGGCATGTCCGAACTTCAAAGCTCGGACAGAAGTTCGGACATGCCGAAAAATACAGAGAAGAGGCGATTTCACACAGACAGAAGCATCAAAACACTGTCAAAACTTCATAAGTTTTCAGAAAACAACCTTGGGGGTTTGTAAGCATTAAACATCATCAAACAGACAATTCGCAACCACAATTGCAAGGCAAAAACACATTAAAACTCAGAACCGGAACGCAACTCCCCAAGGCTGAACACACAAGCCGAATCCATAAGCCACCTACCTCAGTATACAGCAGAGACAAATTCCTCAATTCTGAACAGCAGAATCCAGCCAATGCAGACCCTCAACGCAGACCGAACGCAACCAAATACACTGAGCAAAACACAATTGCAAACCCCCAATTCAGAAAAACGGAACCCCAAACTATGAAACTGAAAATTACC
>JAIOTZ010000685.1:0-45752 GCA_023374045.1 Limonium bicolor
GAGCCTAAGGCGCAATAAGTTATAAGAGAGCTTGTTTAAGCCACGAAGGAACTACAATTCGTAGATATGAACGGTTACCAAACCCATTACTTAAATTGTGGAAAATATTGCCGGGGAAAAAGCACCAATGAGAATATTGAAATAATGCTAAGGACAGGGGTGGAGAATGAACCATGCCTTTAGGGTGGGGATACCTCTCCTTGTTGTGAGGCCATGAGTGGGAATGAACCCCTCAAAAGGGCTTTCACTTATTAGAGATGCAATACGCTTTTGTTAGAGAATGGAAACTGTAAAGTTGAGATTACTTTAGAACATATTAGATACACTTGAGTAATAAGAAAGGCTGCAGAGACAGACCTCATATCCAATACCCAGGATTTAAGAATCAGTAATCGTCAGAGATAGACATTGTGAGTGCATATTATGGCACGTCAAGTGACCAATGCTCAGAAGAGCTTCTGACTCAGCGGATGACTTCTTCAGGAACCAGGTAAATTACATGGTAGATAACATCACTAAGGATGAAAGAACTGAGAATTATCCTACTTACAAATCTGAGATTGAAGCAGAACACCTTCGTGTTAAGAGTTAACCATTTTACGGCACGGTATGACAGCCGCCATACACCGGAATGAGAGAACTCCCAGTGTGTTTACACCAAGAAGGAATTGAGTATAAGTAAGACATTAGAATAAGTGATAAGAGGTTGCACCGTCAATGGGCAACATGGTAAGGGCTAACTACCACGGTAGTAGTGGTCGTAGTACAATGGTTATATAAGGGAATTATTCGTGGGGCGGTAAAAGCGACCATTAGGTATGAGCCGTCAAATGTTGACACTGAGGCAATTAGATTTATGAGTTAAGACCAGTATAAGTAAGGAAATAAGATGGTAGACGAACTGAGCATTGATGCCAGTAGTCTGGACCTGGTTAGGTAAGATTTCACAGAAGCACACTACCCATTCCTTAAGGAACTGGAAGTGCATTCCTAGTAGCATAAATATGAGAAACAAGATAAGAGGCTCTACGAAAGAGACCTCAATTATTAAGAGACCGAATCAGTACGGGATACAGAAAGAGCTAGAGCATACAATACCCAAGAACACAGTAAATGGACTTCCCTTGATTAACTTCAAGAAGAACAATGTTATTATGGAACGATGAAATAGGAGATCGACAACAGAATACTTCATAATTAGCAATAGCTAAACGTGTGACGGACACTATGAGTTTACTAAAACGAGACGTGGACTGCACCCCACAGGGGCTTGCAGGCCTGACACGCTCATTTATGAGTTAGTTGGGTAAGTAGTAATGTATCAGTAAGGTACCCCATGCATGTAAACAAGTGGTGTAAGGAACACGGGAGGTAGTCGACTCCGTACCACGGACAACGACACAAGATCAGACAAGAGCAGCCATTACCACAAACAGTTGAAGAGAAGAATTCAGTTGAACCAGCAACACAAGGGAATCAGAGAACAAATAATTAAGGACTATGAAGTGCGAGAACGACGGATTGTTAAGTATAGACATAGGACATGTCTTAAGATGAATATTCAAGGAGAATAGATAGACGAGTTACAACTCATTAAGGTCGTGTATATATAAAGATAACACGTGTCCATTGAGAGACCAATATTCCTAAACTGTAAGGAGGCAGAAGGATATACAATACTATGGACGATTAGAAAGGCAGTTAAGTCTAAGATTATCAGAGTCGCGCAGCGGAAGCTAGCAGACCACTACCTTTGAGATTGGACCAAACTAAGTTAAGGAAACGGTATAAGTACCGTTAAGAATCCTCGATACAGAGACTAAGTCATTTCTGATCGAATTATAAGTAAGATAGATGACGTGGAAGCTAGAATGCTTGGTGAGAATTAGACATCTTGAACTTATATCCAAGAATGTGATGGTGCTGATTACGTGGGCGTAATCCATTTTAAGGGGGGTAGAGCGAAAACCGCTTATCGTATAGTTGAGTACTTAGTACATAAACTACGGTTGCATAGCACACAAAAGAATATGAGAATACGTTTTACACAAACATTTTGAGATAATCATGGTTATTGCACACAGAAGATGTGAATACCATTTGACATGAGTATGAGGAAAAGACAGTAATGCTATGATATATAAGATGGTGAGAATTGGTATGAGGCTGATATAGAACTTAGTAAGAATGGGTGCCTTGAGGTAATTACTAAGAGATGAATTGGGAATGTCTGATGGACTGAGTCCACACCTTGGAGATGTATTGAGTATGATTAGAAGAACTAAAAATAGAAAATTGGACATGAGTGAATTATTTGGATGTTGAAAATGACGTGGGAGGTGGAACTTGATTTTCTAGGGATCAAGGGAAACCAAACACAAATTGGGGTGGAAGGATGGTTCTACACTGATGCTGATTACGTCAGGGTAGGATGACTCCTGAAACTCCCTATCAGTGGTCACAATTAAATCACGCTAAGGATAGAGGCGTTAGTATAAAACGAAATTGGAGTTGCTTGTATTTTTAATTAGAGGATTTATTCCTCACATGACCTCGTAAAAAGGATTACCTTTTTACTGAGTCTCGCCCATGACGTCGAGGACGCATGAGCCTTTGTCTTCGGACCGGTGACATGGGGAGAGCAGAGTGTTTTGTATTCTGGCCCATGGTGACGAGGACGAATGAGCCATTGTCTACGGACCGGTGACATGGGAGAATAAGTTGGAAGTTATGTGAATGTTTTAATCGTCAAAAGGAACAAAGGGAATTTTGAGTGCTATACATGCGTAAGCATGTTGTGTGATATTTATGAATAATCATATGGTGGACCTAAGGATTCAATGAGTTTAAGTATACATAAGTATGATCTATATGATCTAAGGAATGAGGTAATGCATGTATTCTAATGAGATAAGATGCATGGGAACTTTGGGGACAAAGTTCTTTTAAGGGGGGTAGATTGAAATACCCCAAACCCAAGTATGCTAAGTAAACATCAAATTATGATGTAGTAAGGCTAGAATATGCCTTAGAAAGATTGGTAGACAATTTAAACCAAGGAAAACACAAAAGTGTCTTAAGGGAAATTAAGGCAAAAATGTGCTCTAAGCTTGGAGAGACTTGGGAGTACCCAAATATCATGATAAGACCTTATTAATATTCTAATGGTCATTTTAAATCAATTAGCAAAGAAAGCCAAGCTTGAAAACAAGTTAAAACACAAAATGTGCTTTAAGAAGTCTTAAAGCACATTTTTGAGAAATTGTCTTAGAATTGAGTTTTGAGTGGCTAGATGTCCATCATTACTCTTTAATCAACATGTGTACTAATTAGTATCACATTAGGAAGTCTAAATCAATGGGAAATCAAAAATTTCACGAATATGTGCACTAATTAGTGAATAGTGCCAAATAGTGACTAGTTTAGTCTTTAATCAATATAAGCTAATTAGTTGGTCAACAAAGACCATGACTAGCCTTATTTAAGATGGGGGCCGGTTTTCTAAGGGATGAGTCACCCAAGACTTCATCAAATTAAGAAAGAAAAAGGGAAGGAAAGTAAAAGCAAAGACTATTCACCTTTTTATAACAAATATCTTCACTTAAGTTACCTTTCTTCCTCTCTCTCTTCATTTCTCCTTCCTTCCTTCCACGATTTCTCTTTCTCCTCTCCTGCTCTAAACCGAGAGAGAGCTCCATTCATGGCTCCTCACCTTCATTCACTTGCCAAGTGCAACTCCAAGCTCCAAATCCAAAACAAATTGCATATTTGTCTTAGTTAAGTCAAGGCCCTCCTTTCTATCTTTTCAAATCTTTCAAAGCTCAAGTTTGGTGCCATGAGAAAACTCCATTGATGGAGGAAAATCAAGTTTGAAGAGCTCATTAGCTTCTCCATTCTCTTAAGGTAAAGAAAATGAAAGAAAAACCAAGTTTCCATCACTTCCTTACATGGCCGAAAATTTACTACTCATGGGGCTATGTTTTTATGCCTTGTTCTAGCTTGTTTATTCACCAAGGACTAGTGGAGGTCCTCTTTCATTCAATGCCCAAGTCTACCTTGAGACTTCAAAGGTAATCATCCACTTTTATGCCTTAGAACACATTTCTTGTAACACCCCCAACACTGGCCTAGGAGTTAGGGGTATTACACGCCGCGTATTATTACATAATAACGCAAGGCTCTAATAAACAGAATTAAACAGATAATCAAATAAGGCCCAAACGAAATACTTCAACACAGTATTATCGAAGAGAGGATAAAACATCCCCAAAAGTCAGTACAGAACCCACCAACTAATATCAGAAGCGGAAGCTTAACAAATAGGCCCAAAGGCTCAAATCTAAATACAAAGTCTTAAGAGAAACTAAAACAGAGCAACAAAACTCCAGAAGCTGAGGGGAGACGATCCTCGCTAATCAATCTGCAAAAGCGTTAGAAGTAGGGGAATGAGCACACAACTATGCCCAGTAGATGACCAACTTCATCAACCAGCATGCTCAAAACATTTACAGAAAATTGACAAATCAGAAGGAGTCAAGAAATCCACAAATATATCAGAAATCAGAAACAGAAGTCCAATCATTAAGGGACTAAACAGAGCAGAAGTAGACAGAAGCAGAAAACAGAGTGGGACACTAGTAATCACATCACAGCATCACAGAACGAGCAACCAGCTCGTGAACAGAACGAGGAAACCTCACTCGTAAACAGAACAGGTGTAAACACCCGTGAACAGAACGGGGAACATCACCCGTGAACAGAAGGATCCTACATAGCGCGCTACGAGACAGCGTAACCAGCCATCCAAAGGCTCAGACACAGAGATAACTAGGTCCCAAACAGAAGCTTAAATACAGATAAGCGTATGTGCACCAAAGGCACCAGAAAGCCCATAGATAGCTTGGAAATCAGAAGGGGAATCCAACCCCGCAAACAGAAGTCAAAACGGAGCTCAAACGAGCAAGTTATGGTCAAAACAGTAGCCTGTCCAACTTGTGTCCGGACATCAATGTTCGGACACAAGTCGAGACTCAGAAGGCAAAACCAGACGGATGTCCGAACTTGTGTCCGGACTTCAAAGTTCGGACACAAGTCGAACCTTAAAACAGATGGAGAGCCAGAGGTGTCCGAACATCCAAGTTCGGACGGATGTTCGGACGTTCTTCGGAAAACAGGACGTGGAGAGTCCGAACTTGTGTCCGGACATCAATGTTCGGACACAAGTCGAAGCCAAAATCAGAGAATGCAGAAGGCTGTGTCCGAACTTCAAAGTTCGGACGGAAGTTCGGACACAGCGAAGATTTTCAAAAGATTAAGCGCAGAAGGGCATGTCCGAACTTCAAAGTTCGGACGGAAGTTCGGACATGCCGAAAACCTCAGAAATCAGAAGCGAATTTAGCACGCAAAGCACAAAACTTATTCAAATCAACACACCACATTTACAAAACAACCTTGGGGGTTTACTCCATTGAAAGGGGCATTAAACAGACATAAACCACACACAAACACAAGACCAAATCAGTGAGTAAATGCAGAACCCAAACTCCCCAAGGCTGAACACACGGATCGAATCCGAAAGCCACCTACCTCGAATTAACAGCAGAGACAATCCCTCAATTCTGAACAGCAGAATCCAGCCAATGTAGACCCTCAAACGCAGACCGAACGCAAACCAACCACTGAATTCTGAACACAACGCAGAGACACTCTCAATCAGAACTGACCACAACACCAAAACTGAAACAGAACGGAATTGAACCCCTCACCTGAATACATAGACGTGACACAGCAGCAATCCACAGCAGAGGAGAGAACGACGCAGACGTCGGAGGATTACTGGTTCACAATCAGATTGTAGAAAAGGGAATTAGGGATTTGAGGAGTTCTCCAAACGGAATAGCAACGCTACCAAAAGATGTACAAACCTGATTGCGAAGGGGACAGTGGAACGACGAAGATCCTGCAGCACTCGAATCTCCAACCAGCAGCACAGCAGGAAGATCAACAGAGAAGGAAGCTTGAGAGAGAAGAAGAAGAAGAACGTCTCTAGGGCTGAGCGACTGATCGTGAATGAACGTGATTAGGTAGTGGGTGAAAGGCTAATTAGAAAAGTAATTGATATTTATTAGTATCACCCAAATATCAATAATAATCCCTTACCAAAAATTCTAAAACGAAAAGGACCACCTCGCCCTTGACTTTAATCCAAAGGACCTCCATGTCCTGAATTAAGATTGAACCAACTTAAAGTTAAATTGTGACGAAATAAAATAATAACCAAATCTTGGGTTATAACATTTCTAACCTAGGTTTTCATTCCTTGAGGTTAGTGTATTGTTTAGTACTCATGTGAGTCATTGAATATTGGTTAGAACATTGGCAAAGGGAGTTTAAGTGGTAGCCGATATTCATTCAAGAAGAAGGTCTAAGGAGGAAGATAAGATAAGCTTGAGAAAACAAGGTAAATTACTTACCTAATGGTGGTTTAAGGTTTAAGGAATGAGTTTTAGATGGGTACCAATGTAGCCTAGGGCTTACATTAGGTAATGGGTATGTAACCTAAGAAAAAGAACTTAAATAAGCTTGTGAACTTGTGAATAAGGAGCCAATGGGAATGAGTTAGTAATATAAGTTTAAGATGGATTTTAAGAGCATTATAATTACTATGAGATTGATGGGTGTATTTGCAGGTTGAAAGCTTTTATATGTAGGAAATTCAGTGTTTAAGTTTAAGTCATTTAAGGGCCTAAGAGCCATGTCATTTAAGAGCCTTGGTGCTATGCAATTTAAGATTATTGCAATATAATGAGTTGTTGTGAATGAGTTGGTTTGGTGGTGAGATGTGATGAGAAAGAACTTGATGTGTGTGAGATGATGAATGAGGAAAACAATGCATTTGGGCATGATAAGATGCTAGAGAAGCTATGGTGAAATTTGAGTAGAAAACAAAGTGTTTAAGTGGTAGTGGTGAGCTAATGTGCCCTAGGGTTTACTAGGGAGCATGAAAAGAAATTGGGTGGAAATGAGTAAACTAAGGAGTTCTTGAGGTTTGAATGACCTAGAGATGTCTAGGAGGAATTAGAGGATTGGTGAGTGTATTAAACACACCAAAATCATGATATGAGGAATGTAAGACTTGTGCATAAGTTTTAAGGAGAAGGTGTATAATGCTTAAGGTGATTTAGGTATGAACTTGGGAATATATCAATGAAAGTCTTGGGAAGCTTGCCTAAGTAGTGATGATGCTAGTAGTGGAACAATAAGGTTTTAGTTTAGATGGTAATGAGTGGACTTAGGTGATGGGAGTGAAGATTGAAGGAGAAGGTTATAGATTGGCTAGGAACGTATAGGAGGGTATGATCATGAGAATGGTGAGTAAGTTGCATAAAAGAAGTGGAAAAGTCTAAGGAGGGTGTTGCATGGGTAAGGTAAGTGAAGAACAAGGTCAAGGTGATAAGTGGTGAAAAGAAATGTATGGGTAAGCTGAAGAGTTTAAGAGTGGTGAGTAACCAAAGGAAGGAGAGGAATTTGTGCATGGATATGCAAGGTGACTTGAGGAAGTCTTGGTAAATGAATTGAAGATGGAAGATGATGTTTATGAAGTGCTCAAACTGTTAAGGAGGGAACACTTGGGTTGGTTGAAGTTTTGGCAAGGTTACAAGTTGGAAATGTAAGGAATCATATGACAAGTGTTAGGAGTGTTTGTAAGAATTTAGTAAATGTTTGAGAAGATCTTTGGATGTTGTTTTGGAGAGTTTGGTGGAAGTTCTAAGGTGAGTTTAAGTGCCTAAATGGTATTAGGACACATGGGGGAACTTGTGGAGAAGTTTGGAGTCAAATGGGAATTTAGAAACAAGGTTCTGGAGCCGACCGACCTTGGGACCGGACCTGCAAGGTCGGTCGAGCTCAGTTTACACTGCCAGAGGAAGTTTCTGGAACCGACCGAATTTGGGGACCGGACTTTCAGTTCGGTCGGGCTTGTATTTTGTGTACGAATTGAGTCTCTGGAATCGACCGAACATGGGACCGAACTTGGCAAGTTCGGTCGGGCTTAAATATCCTACGGGGAAACTCTCGGGAATGGACCGACCTTGGGACCGGACTTGCAAGGTCGGTCGGGGTAGAATTTTCAAGCGGTAATATGTTCTGGAATGGACCGACCTTGGGTAAGGTCGGTCGGAAGTTCGGTCGAGCCTAAAAAAAAAAAAAAAAAAAGAAATTTTGGATTCTAAGGATGGTAATAGGTAATAAGGTATACCTTTGGTAGGGTGGTAATGATTAGGGCCCTAAGAACTTAAGGGATTAAGTTAAGTGTAAGCTTAAAAGCTTAAGGTTAAGTTTGTAAGATTAAGTTGTAAGACTTAGGAGGTGTTAGGTGGGGATCATTAAGGGTTAAGTAAGTTAAGTAAGTTAATTAAGTTAAGTAAGATTAGTAAGTTGAATTGAGTTAAGTGATTAACAACCTAAAACTAAATGAATGTTTTAGGACTGGGAATTTGGACTCCGGAAGAGAGTAAGCAACCGAACGACCAACGGTGAACGGTACAGTTCTTCTTGTGACCTGCTTACTAACAGGTGTCCCTCGTTTGTGTGCTATTTGTTTTGTGTGCTCACTAAACAAGATAAAGCATGCAACTGGAATATTGATTATTGTATTGTTGTGTGATGTTTGAAAACTAACACAACATATCGTGGGAACTTACTAACCAACGTTTAGTAAGGAAATGAGTGAGACTAAGGAACACTCCCTAATATGGGACGATATAAACCGAAAGAGGTTAACCAACAAACATGGTTTTGAGACTACTACTAACTGGAACTTGAGTGAGGAAACCCGGGACCGATCTCCGGTCATGCATGCTAATGAAAAAGGGGGACGGTATCTGAATCAGATCCGCCCTCCGCTTAAGGACTTGTCTTCGGACTTGTAGCCTAGGGCCGGTTGCCGGCTCAGCTACGCTGGACTCCCGTCCAGAGTAGGTGGCATTAAGATGGTGCGGTGGGATCACCTAAATCCCAGATTCGAATTAAGCTACAACCATTCCCTTCCAGGAACGGTTTGTATTTGAGATTAAGTTGAGATTAAGATTAAGGTAAGGTTAAGATGAGTTGCAACCATTCCTCTTTAAAGGATGGTTTGTATTATTAAGATTAAGATAAGCTACATCCACTCCTTATTAAAGGATGGTTGTTTCTAAGATTAAGTTAAGACTAAGATTGAGGTGAGATAAGGATGGACTAAGGTTAAGATGGAACATTACTTAAGGAGTTAAATAAATAACTCTCTAATTAAGGGAACGCATTTAAGTCGTTCATTATGTGTGAACCTTGATTGTTCATTGTTGGTTTGTTGTTTACTGCACTTACTATTATGTTGTGCATCTAATCAACCTCCATGCTATCGACAATTAGTCGTCGTAGCCACGTTAGCTTGGGGGCCATGAGAGGATCGTACCAGCTTCGTGCTGACCCCCTTAGGGGGCTGTTTTTACTACACAGGTGTACATCAGGAGGCGGCCGTCGCAAGAGTAAGAAGAGGATACAAGTGTTAAGGATTAAGTGTGACCTCGAGTTGTGCATGTACACTCGTATGGCAATTGAGTTAGTAAGATGTATAGGTTGTGAGAGGATTGTAAGAAGAATATGTATTTGGTTAAGGTTGTTATGTACTAATGTTCGGTATATTCTGTAGTCAGACCGTGGCAAGGTCCTGGAGTGTAAAGAATTCCGCTGTGACATGTATATATATATGCTGTTAAGTTGCGAGACCACATTTGGATTGAGTTGGGGTGTTACACATAATACCGGTAACTAGAGCAAGATGTTGTCAAACCTTGGGTTACATTTTACTACAAGGTTCTGATGTCATAAACTTAGATACTTACAACATGTTATAAGTTATGAGGATTAAGGAGAATTATGTAATAAAGGGCTCAACTGTACCAAATGTGTATACTATTCTCGGTACATACATAAAACTACCAAAACCATATGTTATAAGTCTAATGACATACAAACATCATACTATATAACATCATGAACCAAATGTAACACAAAAAAAATATTATGTGGTCAAGAATATAGTTTATCAAAACGGTCATGTTAAACGCATACATATATATAAACACATGTCAAGACTAAAGATATAAACTATAGTTTACAATGACATAAAATATTAAGGTTAGTATATGACTTTGGTATGATAAATAAATCCCGAGTGAAGTACCACACGTGTATAACGTGAGGTTTCACACTCTAATGTAAACCGAATATTAACTCACACGACGAGTAAGGGTTTTTTAAAGTAACGTACTTTATCTACTAACAATTGTAAAATCCGGGGGCGTAGTATTGGGATTTCACACGCTATTCGGAAATACCGAATCATACTGTCATGTGGATTGACGCTTGCCATTCCTTGTATTTCTGGATTGCCCTTCAGTCCTACGCGCTCGAAAGCTTTAGTGGTCTACACTGCGCGAACCTTGACACGGTGTACGGTATGTAAAGGAGTTTGATCCGAGATGTCCTGAGGAATTCCTCGGGCTCGGATTTGTTTGATAACATGTATGACTATGTGTGATGGATATGTGTTTACTGCATTACTTATTTATGCACGAACGTCTTACAGGACTAATACTATGTCGACTATAGATCGGCTTATATAAAACTACATATACTAGTTGTGTGACTGTGATTACCGTTGCCTAACCTAATACACTAAGTATTACAAGTATGTAGTTATAACCTAAGTAAAACACTTAGGAATGGGACACGACATTGTCGGTCCCTAGAGCTTCGACTCAAACATAAATACTATCTAGAATCATTCTAGGCATGTGTAAGACCCGCAGGGCAGCCAACAAAATAAGTATTGTTCTCCATATTTAAATCTGTAACTGAATTACTAACTAACGAGGTTAACAGTGGAGTGTGAATGAAAGTGATGTGTACCTTAATCTAGACAGTCACTGGCTACTGGTCGCGCGTAGAGACCTCTTGGGTTAACCTGTGTCGGGTTTTCCCTAATTAATCCCGAACAAACCTAGATAGATCGTCAGGCGGAGTGTGCTACCATTGGCACCAGGCCCTTGGCCACCTAAATGGATGCCTTTACAAAGGCAAAGTGAAATAGTCCCAGAGTCTTCGGATGATCAGGGCAGTGAGCACCTTGTGTGTACGTGGTACTATTGTCCAAGTGAATATATATTTCGGGTTGTCCTAACTGACAGTGCTAACCATATCAAACGATATGTGAGGGCCTAGGGGGCCGAGCGTTGTGATACGTGATGATGTGAAACTAAGAATAGCGTGTGATTTATTGATGCTATTGTATTGTACGATGTGCTGCTGTTCTCTGTATACCTGTTATGATTGTTGCATGCTTAATTATGTTT
Organism: Limonium bicolor; assembly: GCA_023374045.1. Taxonomy (NCBI): domain Eukaryota; kingdom Viridiplantae; phylum Streptophyta; class Magnoliopsida; order Caryophyllales; family Plumbaginaceae; genus Limonium; species Limonium bicolor. The sequence goes on from JAIOTZ010000685.1 coordinate 11,397, forward strand.
TACCGTTTCCCGCTATACTCTGTAAACCGGTGTTGCATGTAACGAACCTAATAAAAAGACGGTTAATACGACTTAATTGACCATTATGGTCCAGACTCGGCATACTCAGCGTTTATCACTGAGCCTTTATGACTTTATGCAGGTTGTTGATCACGGACAAAGCCGGAGTGCGGGGGCCGGGTTGTTAGGACGTTTTGGGTTTTGGAATTACCGTACGTACCTTGTTATGTATTAGGGTTGTTTACTTATGACGGTTGTAATTATTTTGGAGTATAACTAAACGCTCACTGTAGACGTTGCTTTTGGGACTTAGATGGAAATGTAGGCGGTATCTCATTGTCACCGCGGGTTGTATCCTCATGTTTTCATTTTGTTAAGTTGTTGTATTGCTACATCACTCGTATGGGCGAGAGATGGCAAGTAACACCCATGTGAGTTTTATTACTGTCATTTCTTCCGCTGTGAGACGCATTTATTTCCCGTTCTTGTGAGTGATTATTACAACATTATTGAGAGGGGTGTTACATGGTATCACATATTTGATTAACATTTTGAACATATTGTACTGATCTTTACAATTTGAAAAGTGAATCACTTGGTTATGAAAATGAATCATTTAATAACAAAAAACGAACCTTGTGTTTTGAGATTATATGCTTTTATTGTGTAACATACTTAAAATAAATCTGTTTTGATATGGATATGCTAGTTTTAATAAGTGTAACATTTTGTTTTGAAAAATGAATCTTTGATTTATCAATATTGAACTATTTGCTTCTGAAAAGTGAACCTTTAGGTCTATTAAAAAAGTAACAAATATTTAAAACAAGTGAATTAGATAGTTAAGAAACGTGAATCATAGGTTAATAAAAAGTGAATCTTAAGTCTAAGAAAAGTGAATCAAATGGTGTTATAAAGTGAATCTACGGTTTTAAAAAGTACTAAAAAGTCAATACTCTCTTCGTTCAATAATATCCGTCATTTTAGAAACTTGCACACTTATTAAGGAAAGTAGAAAAATGATGCAGTACCCCTACTTTTTACTTTTCTATGTAGATAATAATTACTTTTGTGTTGAATAGTAGGATTATAAGTGGAAAAAAGTGTGTCAAAAACTAGAATAACATATATTTTGAACGGGAATGAATTCCGTTCTGGACTCAGTAAGAGTCCCTGAATGTCCTGGGCCAAATCTAATTGGTAGATGATATTTTAAATTCTAGTATAATATACATAATGGTAGTTGTGCCTATTATTACTCGACTTCCCACTTAATATTTAAAGCATACGTACTATTATTTTGTAATTTATCATTCAATTTTTAAAATTCATATCTATGGACACTAATTAGTGGAAAAACTCTACTCCTTTTACTCCTCTTTTTATTTTGTATTACTAATATTCTTAAATTACATAATTTAATGAATAGTTCAAAAAACTCACGTATTTAGTGATAATTGTTGATTTTTTTTTAATTTGTACCTTTGTTTCCTTAAACTCACGTCTGGTTGTACTCAGGAATCAGATTGAGCCGCTCAAAAAGCTAAACTTGTAGAAGATGAATGCTTCCTTCGAAGAAGTAAGGGGTATCTTTTGACTTGGGCCATAAATCCAGACTCTGAATAATTTGTGCAACTATCAATGGTCCCAAGGCGAAACCAGCTCGAACATGTAGAAGCAAAGGGAAAACTTTTCGGTGTATAGCCATGTACGGGGTTCTGAAGAGGTAGACTGCTAGCAATGCAAGATCGAGAAAATTCCTCTTGTGCTCCAGGGAGATCTCAGAGGTAATGAAGTCTGAAAGGGTTTCCACTGGCAATCCCTCGGGCCCTACCATTCCTAGCAATTGGGTCGGACTTAGCCCAAGCAAATGGGAATGAGCCTCGACCGGTGAGGGTGTCAAGTTCGGTACTACTGGGCTAGCTAGGGTATTGGCCCCTAGAAGTGCGTCAAATTCCTCAGGCAGTAAAGTCAGCTCATTATCTCCAAACTTGAAAAGATGTTCAACCGGATCCCAATGGTTAATAGCCGCTCTCAGGAAATCTTCGTGCAATCATGTCTGGAATAAATATGCCAGAGTGTGGAGGATAGACAACTTATTGACCTTCTTTGACCAGTTGAACACATCTTTCATAGTTCTGTCACAGGACTTGTTGAATTCGAAGCAGTGGGCCATGGACTTTTTTCTGTTTTTATCAAGAAAAGAAAACACATACAGGGTATCAATCAGCACTCAACTTTGCTTATGGGCCACAAAAACTGGGACTTCGAACTGGGTTGGGCCAACTGTGGGGTGATTCCCTATCCGTTCTAAGTCTAATCATGGGCCATCACAAGAGCAAACTAGGTTCCACATAAATTCAAAATGTCCTCACCCGACGACCTTGATTAATGGGTATGGATCACTCCGGAGAGGTGCTTGGGGCGCTGGCCCAGGTCACCACAAAGGAATAGGGCTTGCACGCTATCCTCTTTGGGCTTCCCCACTTTTTTCACATCACCAGAAGGTGTGCATCTACGGTCGGGTCTTTGACTGACCAAACAAGGCAGGTAAGGGTACTGCCAGGAAAATGCTTGGGGCTAAAGCCCAGGTATTAAGGGGGTTGGTTAGACGACACCCTCCTCTTTTCCCCCACTTGTTCACATCACCTAAAAGGTGTGAGTCCCTGACAGGGGACCCTCGAACGGGTCCCGGGGTGAAATTGGTTTGCGTGGACCCTCGCTCGCATATGATGCAAGGGTGCAAAAATTAAGGTGTGCACAAATGTAAACAAACAATATAATAAAAGCCACAAATAAACAACAATTCGAGTTAAGCCCTCTTTCTTAAAATTAAACAAGTTAATATTAAGAATTTTGTCCCCAGCAGAGTCGCTAGTCTATGAGCCTCGATTTTAAACCCTATCCTATGTCGGTTAAAGTTGATTGGGATCTAACCGGGTTTTAGGTCCACTTATAACCTAAGATTAATAGCTATGTCATAAAACAATAACTATTAAAACCTAAGCTAGCTCACTGGAACCTATTATGAGTCGCCACCTAATTTTGACCTAGGGTAAATTAGGAAAGGAGTGTTCGGGTTCGGGGGCTTGATATTCGACTTAATTAGGGTTCAAATTACTTTCATTACCCTTCCTAGGTAGCTTTTCCTCTACTTGGTTTATTTACGGCTTTCTACTAAGTTGTTTTTAACCTAGGTGCGCGCTTCTGTTTTTTTTTATTTTTTAACGTTTTTTGACAGAAAAAAAAGTGAAATTGAAAGTTACCTAAACTAGGGTTTCGGAGGCAGAATTAGGTCAAATTTGGTTAACGTCCGTAGCCACGGACCCCATGTCCGAGACCACGGACCCCAGTAACCTAATTATACAGAAAAGTCGAATTTGAAGCAAGAAATTTGAAAAGTCCGGGGCCACGGATATACCGCGTGCTAACCGCGGTACGCCGACTACTTTGGGTCGGATATACATGGAGTTCATTTTACATGCATACATACATACTCATGCTTCGACAATACACTCAACAATACCTACATACACATACAAGTTCAATAATTACTAAGGAAGACAATCGTATTTGTTATTCATTCATTACTCCTCGTACTGTGTTCGATATTCGCTACTCTACCCATACCTCCTTACTCTGGCATACTCTTCATTCCATGTTCAATACCTTACTCGTACATGATCCTTACTCTATACTCGTTACTATACTTGTGCATACTCACCACTCACTTCTCCATACTTACTCATACGTACTCAGTACTCACTGCTTTCTTATACATACTCGATACTTGGTACTCGTTACATACTCATACTCGCTTCTTACTCAATACTCATTACTTTACTCATACGTACGCAATACTCAATACTCATTACTTGGCCTCTGGGCGGAGTCATACACAAGACTCGCCACCGGACCTACAATACGAGGGCTATACGCTTAGCTCCTCAAATACTCGATGTCCGTTCTTACCGAACTACTCAAATTCCCAACACTCTTCTCTCAGAGCACAATACAATCTCATGGATTAGCCTAGAAGTATCTCTCTTGATAACCTCCACCATCTTAGGGAATTACAACCGACTAGTATCCTCAGATTTAAGGGTTTCCCCAACATATCGAATACCCTCATGTTCGGGACATACTTACATCAGTCGGGTCCTCTCATAATGGGTCGACTAATTGCTAAGGGGTTTGGAGATCCCTTATCATTCTTTACTACTCTCATGGTTCATGTCTTGCATCAAGATTAATTCCTCTAATAGAGGTTAGTGATATACTTCCACTACTTATTATTTGTGGATTATTCATTTCAATTCTCCAACCGTTATCGGGAGGGTATTACCCCCGTACACTCTCCCACATTCTTGTGAGTTTTGTTGGGTTGCGTTATCGTTTGTTGATTCGTTAGTTTAGCGTGTTGCTATGGTTCCATTAATTTACAACATGACTCTTACTACGAGCCACCACACAACAAGACTCATCTAGGAGTCGTACTACGCACCAAATGAAGCCACGTAATCAATCAAGAAGGGTTAGCTCACACAACATACAGCAAGACATATATAATGAAAGGCAATAAACCGTTTTCATGCTTTAGTCTTGATTAGCCGGCATACAGCACACAAATCAACGTAACTCGGTTAGCATACGGGGCATGAGGAAATCATACCTTTCACCAGAGTTAGCTTTACCATGTGTTCCCTTGTTCCTTGGTTCACACTTGTTCCACTGATAATGTTTTCAACATTGTTATTAATACTATGCTCGTACGATATACAAGTAATTACTACTCCCTTACTTACCCCGTTATCCCGGTATACTTAATGTTCTTATACTTACAACTTCCTTAACTTGTTTCCTTACTCACATGTGCATTTTCCTCATCCTTTCTTACCATTAATGATGTATTACTACATTTACATGTACCTATGTGTATAGGCATACATGTAAATACATATGATAACTATAATCAATACATATATATATAATTTTTGACTCGACCGACCTTACCCAGGGTCGGTCCCAAGGTCGGTCGAAGTCAGTAAGGAATTACGCTGGAAAATTACAGGGCCGACCGACCTTGCAAGTCCGGTCCCAAGGTCGGTCCATTCCAGTGAGTTACTTAACGGAAAATTTTAGCCCGACCGACCTTGCAAGTCCGGTCGCAAGGTCGGTCCATTCCAGTAAGTTACAAGATGGGAAAATTTTGAGTCGACCGACCTTGCAAGTCCGGTCGCAAGGTCGGTCCATTCCAGTAGGTTGCATTACGGAAAATTCTTCTGGCTGACCGACCTTGCATGTCCGGTCCCAAGGTCGGTCCATTCCAGAAGGTTTCCGTCCTTTGCAAATCTGGGCTCGACCGACCTTGCAAGTCCGGTCCCAAGGTCGGTCCGGCCCAGTATTTCAGTTTTCGTTTTTGTTTTCAGTCCTCTCCTTTACCCATTACTTCCCCATTGTTCCTACACTTAATCCCACATATTTTCACACTACTTAGGCCCTCAAAATTGCCTTGGTTCATCCCCCAAATACCTTACCCATTTCTAAATCCATATGCACAATTTTTCCTCACTTCCTTCAACACTTGTAACAGTTTTTGTTACACTTATGCTACAGATTTTATAACTCAATCCTCACATCCAATACTTCTCCCACCAATATCATTACTAGCATCCCAAATACAATTCCAAGCAATTACCATGTCTATACCCAAGTCCAACATCCATTTCACTACATCTTGCACTCTAATTTTTCCTAGCTCCTCCAATACATTTTTATCACTCCTTGCTACAGATTTTTATATACTTTATCCTCATCCTCCAATTACCAATCCATGGTCATTAAACATCTCTACTAACCCCAATACATACCTTGGTTGTCCCATTCACCAAGTCTTTCTTTAATGCACAATTCCTACCAAAATTTTGCCATAGCTCACCTATAATTCTTACTTATCCACACATACCCATCATCACCAAAATCATTCTTATTCTAGCCACACCCATACAAGGGTCCTACCAGCAATACCAAGAAATCTTAATACATCTTTAATTCCTCAAAACACAATATCAATACACATACACAATTTCTTGGCTCTAAAGCCTACAATCCACATACTTGTTCACAAATACCCAAACTTTCACAATTACAATTCTACTACATTATTTTGGTTTCTTTAAATTGGTTTACTCATTCCCATTATCCTAATGCATTAAAATTTCGCATTAAGGAAGATCTCTTACCTTGAGCTTAAATTTCCTTCATTTCCTTTCCACTTCTTCTCCTTCTCTTTTTCTTGCAAAATCGGCCATATGGGGGGGGGGGGGGATGGAGTTTCCAAACTCCATCCCAACACCCAAATTACATAAGGAGAATATAATTAGAATTCTAATCCCTTAAAACTTCACTAATTAAATGAAGGGTTTAAATTACCATTAGTTAGGGTTTTTACCTTGGAGCTTTTAAGAGAGGTTTTCAAGCCTTGAATGCAAATGAGGGTTCCTCCACCATTGGAGAGTTGAACCAAGCTCAAACAAAGAAGGAACAAGGCATTACAAGAAGGGGCAAAATCGGCCACCATAGAGAATGGAGGAAAAATGGATTTTTCTTGAAACTTTTTACCTTAGGAGGAAGAGGAGACTCCAAGCTCCACAATGGTGTGCTTTTCTCTTCAAATGGGGAAAACCCATGGAGATGAAGTTGCTCATTATCGGATTTTGAAAAGATAGAAATGTAGAGGAGGATGAGGGGATTACAAATATGTAATTATTTTTACATTTGAAGCTCACGTGGAGGTAGAGCGTGAAGAAGAAGAGGAAGAAGCCATTGTTGCTTCCTTTGGGGGCTTCAAAATCACCACCCAGCAGAGAGAGAGGAGAGCAGCTCGGTGGAGAAGGGAAGGAAGGGAGAGAGAGAAATGAGAGGAGAGAGAAAGGAAAGTACCTTTTCTACTTTTCTATTTGCTTTTTGGTCCCCTTTACTTATTAGCTAGTTACATGTGTGTGTGTGTGAGGGAGAGCTGTTTACTCCAGTAAAAACCGGCCCCCTCTGTAATACTAGCTGGAGCGTTTTTTCGTCTTTTACAGAAAGCGCTCGTTATTTTACCAGGTTTTGATACTATTCACTAACCGGGCCCGTTTTCCAGAATTTCCTCGTTTCTTTATTTTTATTGGTTATTAAGCTTCCATAAATGCTTAATAATTATTATTTAATGATTTATAATTTTTTACGGGTTTGTTTGACCACTTAAAATCACGTTTTCGGGTTTCCTCGAAAAACGTGCGCTAAAGCTCTATTAGCGTTTTAATACATTTCTTGGATCCTTTTTCTTCAGGAATTATTCCCGTATACTAATTAGGCATGAATAAGCCTTAGGAATCCTTACGATACTATAACCGAGGTCTCGTACCTCCTATGATTATTTAACACTTATTTTAGCGTTTTCCGCTTTCTAAGCGTTCTTCTCATTTCTTTTGGATTTATTTTCCTTACCAAAATTACTTAGGCGCTATTAGGCCCTTAAATACTATATTAGAATAATATAATCACCATATTTAAGTTCGGGGTATTTCAATCTACCCCCCTTAAAGAACTTTGCCCTCAAAGTTGGTGAATCTAATACTGTTACTCGTACATATACTCTATGCTAAGGTTATGACCTCTACATATAGCTTGTCAAACTCCAAGTGTCTGACATGATGCATACTACACATCCAAACAGCATGTCACTGCATGCATAGCAATCAAAAATATCTGTTTTACTCCTCTCCAAGGGGGTCCATCCGCAGACAATTAGGTACAATCCTCCCCCAATGGCGAGTGATCCCTCAGGTACCGGTCACGTTTGAACACTTACGCTTTCTGGTTCACGGCCGTCACGACTTGAGCACTTACACTTTCTGGCTCTACGGTCCTTTGGTTCGGATCAAATTCATTTGCACATATAGAGATCCTCAGGCACTTACTCATACTTACTTACTCATACTTTACTATATTCAAGACATGTCCAATGTCTTTATTCAGTTGTTAGTGCTTCTCGCACTTTTAACTCTTAATCATCCTCCTGTAGTAGGTTCTTGACTCCTTAGCTGGTAAGCTCATCTGAGTTCCCTTTGCTCGTTCGAGGTATCCAACTATTCTGGTTGAGTTTGCTTATGGTTCGTAGAACAGAGTTGACTACTTCCCGTGTTTCGTACACTACATGTATACATACGTGGGGTACCGTCTTGGCACGTTACCACCTACCTAAATACATGTCAGGCCCGCAAGCTCCTTCGGAGTGCGGTCGTCCCACATCTTGTATTTGGGTACACTCGTAGTGTTCGTCACACTCCTAGGTGAAGTATTCTATTGTCAACTCCTCTTGTATCACTCTATGATACTCACCGTAATCCCGTCTGTTTGGTTTTAAAATCCAAGGTTTAAAAGAGAGTTTGTGATTTTGAAGAAAATTTTGGGTTTGAAATAACAGTTTGGTGTTAAAAGGAATTCTTCATGGCGTTGCCATGATTGAGGTCTTGACCAAGTTCAGCTTCTCGTTGACCGGTATACTCTAATACAACGGTCGGGCCGTTAGGCCTTTCCGAGGTTTCATTATTTAGATACTTAGGATTGGTGATCCTATCTTTGCTCTATTCGTCACAGCGGTACTTAGCAAGTATTTGCGGGTTGTTAAAAGTCTTCCAACCGTCTTGTAGTTGCTGCACTTGCCCTGGGCAAGTGCGCGGGTAGGTTGTTTTTCGGTTAACGTATACCGATTGTGGTATCGTTTCCATCCCTAATTGGTGGTTTTGTCGGATCTTCTTCTGATCTTTTGATCTTGGTGATCCATCTTCTGAGTCGTTTCTCAGGTACTTGACATGGTTGTCGTCCATCCGGGTGTCTCACACCTTCGCTGTGGTTAACGAGACTTGACTTGTCCTTGGGAACCATGTTGTGGTCCTATAGGTGTCTGTGTTATGAATCCTTTCATCGTTACCTGAACTGTGTTGTTCGGTTATCACGGCCTCTTGGCGTGTAGGTTTGGTATTAATCCAACCTCGACTATTTCCTTAGTCGGTTTGTATACTGTTGTTGGTACTATCTAACATTACAGTCCATAGACTCGCTTGTCTCGGGCTTGCTACTCTATCTTCCTTGTTTCATTGCGCGTTTGTGCTTCTCTCCTTGCTGGCTACTCATGGTTCTCGCGACTGCGAAGCATGTCGCCCCATGGTGCCATAAATTTCACAATCCTTTATTTAGGATCTTCAATCCTTCGCCATTAGGTGCGGCCATCATCATCCAACGTGAACCGTCTTCGGAACTTCCAGTTCTTGACTCTACCGTATGACAGGTTCTTTTTCTAATAAGGTTGTTCTTACAGCTGCCAGATCGGGTGTTACCCGAGTGTGAGAGGTCTTTCCATCTCTCTGTTATTCTCCCAACTTATTACCGTGGGTTGCGGAGGGCGGGGTATGGTTGTTGTAGGTTTCCGGTTCACGCGGAAGTTCCTAACTAGCGTACCTCACACGCTAACACTCAACCCTTAGCCCTAAGTCTCTACTTCCTAACTCGGTATTTACCTAAACTCGGTATTTCATCCATCAGAGCGAAGTATCGCTCTGATACCACTTTTTGTAACACCCCTACCGCTAATACCGTCATTATTATACAAATACTTACCTTCGCAGCGGATACTCCTTACACAACGGCGGGTGTACAATGCCGTTAGTCACCCACGTGACTAACAAGGCGAGTTACAGTACTACATGCTATCGGTCTGATGAACATGAACATACCGAGTACTCTAAACGATACAAACTTCCCATTGCATACTCATCCATAATCCAATTACAACTCCAATACATTACTATACCGAGTATACTACAATTCTTAAATTACCGATACAGTTTAAGCTTCCCAATTTGCATCACAATACAAGTGCCAATCCCTACTATACAACTACCCATGCTTACGTAGCAGTCCCCGTCCTACTCTCTCGAACGGTGATCAGCTTCGGGTACCTGCACACTAAAAACGGTCCCCCTAGGGGTCAGCTTACGCTGCATAAGAAATCCGCATATACCGTGCTAACCGCGGTACACCGACTACTTTGGGTCGGATATACATGGAGTTCATTTTACAAGCATACATACATACTCATGCTTCGACAATACACTCAACAATACCTACATACACATACAAGTTCAATAATTACTAAGGAAGACAATCGTATTTGTTATTCATTCATTACTCCTCGTACTGTGTTCGATATTCGCTACTCTACCCATACCTACTCCTTACTCTGGCATACTTGTAACACCCCATCCAAAGCCATTCGTGGTTATCGCAAAACTGAACACTTAATCGAACACGTCACAGCGGAAATAAACAACACCTGGACCTTGCCACGGTCTGATCGTTAGAATATACCGGCCTTAACATTTACAATACTTATCCAAAATACTTATCCAACTTAAAACATCACCAACCACAATACCACAACCAACCGAGTACAAGTATCTTAAACATAATCTCAACCTTACATCAGTTTAATATAAACAGTCGGGTGCACAGGCGCAACCCGAACTCAAAATAAACATCCCACCCTAAGTCTAACCGCTCCTACTCTCGTAGTGCGTCCTCATGGGTCTCTTACCTGCAAGTGTCAAAATAACCCCCGAGGGGGTCAGCACGAATGCTGGTACACCCTCTCATGGCCCCCAAGCTAACGGGGCTACGACGACTAATTGTCGATAGCATGGAAATTGATTACATACACAAGCATATATGAAGTGCAATAACAATAACCACAGATGAACATATATGGTTCACAAACAATGAACGACTCAAGCGTTCCCTTATCAAGTGGGTTAGTAACCCCCTCCTTAGTCCTCATTTTCTTAACCTCAGTTCCTTACCTTACCTTAATCTTAATCTTAATCTCAGTACACAAACCTTTCCTATAAGGGATTGGTTGTAGCTTAATTCGAACCTGGGATTTAGGTGATCCCACCGCACCATCTTAATGCCACCTACTATGGACGGGAGTCCAGCGTAGCTGAGCCGGCAACCGGCCCTAGGCTACAAGTCCTTAAGCGGAGGGCGGATCTGATTCAGATACCGTTCCCCCTTTTTCCTTAGCATGCATGACCGGAGATCGGTCCCGGGTTTCCTCACTCAAGTTCAAGTTAGTAGAAATCTTAATCACCATGTGTTAGCTAAGCCTTAACGGGCATTAACCAACAACCACTAAACTTACCTCTTATTCTTAACTCAGTAAGTACTAAACTTGGTTAGTAACAATCTCATGTCTCGCGGGTTAGTGTAAATATAACACAATCACAACGAGAACAAAATAACCGGTTGCATGCTTTATCTTGTTTTAGTCATAGCAATTAAACAGATAGCACACAAGCCGAGGGACACCTCGTTTGCAAGCAGGTCACAAGAAGGATTGTACCGTTCACCGTCGATCGTTGTTTGATTAACCTTCTTTGGGGTCCCAATTCACAAACCTAAAACATTCATTCATTTTTAGGTCATTAGTTATTTGCACCTTACTTAACTCACTTAGTCCCTAAGGATTCCCATTCAATAACCTCTCAAGTCTTTGCCACTTAGCTCACAAACTTAACTTTAAACATTAAAACTTATACTGAATCTTAACTTAATTCCTTAAGTTCTTAGGGTCCTAATCATTACCACCCTACCAAAGGTATACCTCATTACCTATTACCATTCTTAGAATTCAAAATTTCTTTTTTTTTTTAAGTGTTAAGGGTCGACCGACCCACCGACCGACCCAACCCCTGGGTCGGTCCATTACAGAAACTTTTCCACCTTTTGAAATCCATCCGACCGACCCAGAGCTAGACCGACCGACCCAAACCCTCTGGGTCGGTCCATTGCAGAACCCATTTTCCTACATTAAATCTTTGCCCGACCGACCCAAAGCTAAGCCGACCGACCCAAACCCTCTGGGTCGGTCCAGTCCAGAGACATTCCGGCTGGCTCAACATGGCCCGACCGACCCAAAACTGGGTCGGACCCTGGGTCGGTCCACTACAGATTTTCCTCTTAAATTGCTCTTTCAATTCCAAGCTCTTCCACAAGTGTCCTAATAGGTCCAACACCATCTTGGCACCTTAAACCCACCTTAGAACCTCCACCAAACTCATTAAAACAACTTCCAAAGATCTTCTCAAACATTTACTCAATTCTACAAAGCTCCCAACACTTAGCACTTATTTTCTTACATTTCTCACATGCATTCCTCCAAGAATTTCAATTAACCAAATGCTCCCTCCTTAAGAACTTGACCACACCATGTACACCACTTCCCAGGCTTATTGCATTTACCAAACCTTCCTTAGATTCTATACTCTAGTTCTCACCTAACCATTTCAAAGTTTTTCCCTCACTTACATCTAACTTACCCAAGTTTTCTAGCTTCTTTTATCAACATTTACCTAAGTCCTAAATACCCAAGTACACTCTTTTGTTTCCTAAATCCTTCACAGTGACGCCTAAGTCATTACAAGTCATTTAAACACCCTAATCTCACCCTCTTTCATCAAGACCACCTCTAGAACTTCCTAGTACTTCCTTAGTCATGAAATCTCCTTAGAATATCTTAAACACTTAGGTTCTCCTCTAAATTTTGCCATGGGTTCTCTAGTATATAGTTGCATCCAAACACTTGTTTTTCTCCATCAAACAACCAATATCACTCAATTTCTCATCACAACACCTTAACACACAATTTACACCAAACCACACCACATCATCATATAGTGCTTAAACTTAAAGTGCTTGGCACTTAGGCCCTTAAATGACAATAATATTAACCACTGAATTTCCACATATATTGCCTTCAACCTGCGAATACACACAACAAGGCTCCCATTGAAATAAAATGCTTCTTGTAATTCACCTTGGTGTTCTTAAACTATCTCTTTTTCCTCATTTGCTCCTTAGTCACAAGTTCACAAATATGCTCATTGTTTCTCCTAGGTTTTATATAACCCTTTTTCTCATGTAAACTCTACATTAAACTCATCATATATCTAAATCCCATTCCCTTAAACAATAAAACACCTTAAGGTAAGTAATTTACCTTGTTCTTTTACAAGCTTAAAAAGCTTTCTTCCTTAGGTTTTTCTTTGTTCAATCTTGGTCACCAATGTGTATCTCCTTGCCAATGTTCTAACCAATATCCAATGACTCTAATGAGTACTAGATAACACATTAACCCTAAGGAACAAACCCTAGGTTAAAAATATGCTTTAAGGTATTAAGGTGATTGTTTTACCTTGGTTTCTCAAGACAAACTTGGATATGAAGCAAGAAGGACCTCCTCTCTCCTTTGAAGAGTAGAAACAAGCTAGAACAAGGCATTAAAATGGAGTCCCATGAGCACTAATTTTCGGACATGAGAAGAAAATGGTGGAAACCTAGATTTTCTTGCACTTTCTTTACCTTAAGAGAATGGAGATGCCAATGGAGTCTCCAAGCTTGAGTTTCCTCCTCTAATGGTGGTTTGACTTGGCACCAAATCAAAGCTCTTGCAATTTCGAAAAGATAGGAAGAAGGAGCTTGAGCTAACTAAGAAGAATATGTATTTTGTTTTGGATTTGGAGCTAAAATGAGCAAGATGTAACCAAGGAAGGATGGAGCTTTCATGGAGGTTGAGTTTTACGTGAATGGAGAAGGGAGAGAGCAGCTCAAACCGTGGGAAAACAAAGGAGAATGAAGAAGTGAGGAGAGAGAACTAGTAAAGTGTGATATTTATGTAAAAGATGAATAGTGCTTTTACTTTATAACTCTTATTTGCTTTCTTATTTACTTAATGACTCATGAAGGTGGTGACTCACCTCCTAAGAAACCAGCCCCCTTTTAATAATGAGGGTACTTAAGTCTTTGTTGACCAAATGTCTCACTTATATAGACTTATGTTATAAACTAGCTTAATTAATTCACTATTCACCAAACAAGGCACATTGTTGTGAAATTTTTGATTTCCCATTGATATAGACTTCCAAATGTGATACTATATAGTACACATGTTAATTAAAGAGTAATGATGGACATTTAGCCATTCAAAACTCATTTACAAGACAATTTTTCAAAAACGTGCTTTAAGACTCCTTAAAGCACATTTTGTATTTTAACTTGTTTTCAAGCTTGGTTTTCTTTGGTAATTGATTTAAAATTACCATTAGAATATTACTAAGGTCTTAGAACAATATTTGGGTACTCTCCAAGTCTCTCCAAGCTTAGAGCACGTTTTTGCTTAAACTGCTCTTTTGGTGTTTCCTTATATTTTCTTTGATTAGAAATGTTTCTTAATGTTTCTAAGGCATTATTTAGCCTCCTTATATCTTATTTTATCATTTAGACACCATATCTAAGTTTGGGGTATTTCAATCTACCCCCCTTAAAGAACTTTGTCCTCAAAGTTCACACATGTGCTTAACCATTCACGGTACACAATTCTCTTAATCTTAATACCACATCTTATATTCACATTCATACATCTCAAGACTCAAAGGTCAATCACAAATACAATACATAAGTATTATACATAACTCAAACTTACACCGAAGTGTAGCAACTTACACAAATTCACATCTTAAACAACCAACCAAACGACAAACATGATCGTTTCCTAACTCAAAAGCGAGGAAGCTCTACCCCCCTTAAAAAGGGGTACGCCCCGTACCCTATACAGACAATCTAGTCGGTAAACAAAGAAGGGTACTTCGCCCTCATCTTATCCTCTAATTCCCACGTGGCTCTTCGACATCCTGGTTAGACCAGGGAACCTTCACCAGTCGCACTGACTTGTGGCGAGTGTCCCTAGTCTTACAGTCCAAGATTCTCTGAGGAGTCTCCACGGATCTCATATTCGGTTCTAAAGTCAACCTCTCAGGTTCTAACACATGGGAGGGGTGGTGCATGTATTTCTTTAGCTGTGAAACATGAAAAACATCATGCACTTTACCCAGCTCAGCAGGTAAATTCAACCTGTAAGCAACCGGGCCCACCCGCTCCGTAATCTCATAAGGACCAACAAATTTCGGGCTTAATTTGCCCTTCTGCCCAAACCTGAATACACCCTTCATCGGTGAAACACGCAGAAATACCTGGTCGCCCACTGCGAACTCCAGGTCCCGTCGTCGAACATCAGCATACGACTTCTGCCTATCTTGAGCAGCTTTCATGTTCTCCCTGATTTGCTGAACTTCAGCCTTAACTTGTTCTAAGTACTCTGGTCCTATAATGACCGTCTCACTCGACTCATCCCAGCAGAGCGGTGTACGACATGGTCTACCGTACAACGCTTGAAAATGTGCCATCTTGATCGAAGCGTGATAGTTGTTGTTGTATGAAAACTCGATCAGATGCAATCTATCAATCCAACTGTCCTGGAAGTCTAAGGCACATGCTCTCAGCATGTCCTCGAGTGTCTGAATAGTACGCTCAGCCTGACCATCTGTCTGAGGATGGAACGCGGTACTCAGCTTGAGTTCTGTACACACAACGCTTCTCTGGTAGCTCTCTAGTACCTCGAAAGGAATCTGGTATCTCTATCTGACACTATGGTCTTTGGTATGCCGTGATGTCTCATGATTTCTTTCTCAAATAACTCAGCTAATTTGGTCACCTTCCAAGTATCCTTCATCGGTATGAATCGGGCTACTTTGGTAAGGCGATCCACCACCACCCATATCATGTTGAGACCTCCCCTAGCTGGTGGAAGCCCAACTACGAAGTCCATGGAGATATCATGGAGCTTCCACTCCGGAACTGGCATCGACTGTACCATTCCGCCCGGTCGTTGGTGCTCGAATTTCACCTTCTGGCATGTGAGACACCTCAAGACGAACTCGGTAACATCTGTCTTCATCCCCGACCACCAAAAGTATCTCTTCATGTCTTTATACATTTTAGAGGCTCCCGGATGGATGGAAACTGAAGAACAGTGTGATTCTCTAAGTATACACCCGGCATGGTGTTCCTCCCACATCGGTTGGAGAGGAGAACGAAGTGTGCCTTATAGGTGCATGGATACCTCTTCCTTGTGTGACGTGTTTTGGGGCTAGGAAACCCCAGGAACAAATCCGTGCGGCCTGCGTGCCAAAGCGGACAATATCACACATGTGGGCTGATTAGGCTGGGCTGTCACAGATGGTATCAGAGCCAGACCCAGGTCGGTGTGCCAGTGAGCCCGTGAGGGCACTGGGCTCCCTAAGGGGGGTAGAGTGTAACACCCGGCGTGGTGTTCCTCCCACATCGGTTGGAGAGAAGAACGAAGTGTGCCTTATAGGTGCATGGATACCTCTTCCTTGTGTGACGCGTTTTGGGGCTAGGAAACCCCAGGAACAAATCCGTGCGGCCTGCGTGCCAAGCGGACAATATCACACATGTGGGCTGATTAGGCTGGGCTGTCACAATACTCTTCATTCCATGTTCAATACCTTACTCGTACATGATCCTTACTCTATACTCGTTACTATACTTGTGCATACTCACCACTCACTTCTCCATACTTACTCATACGTACTCAGTACTCACTGCTTTCTTATACATACTCGATACTTGGTACTCGTTACATACTCATACTCGCTAGTTACTCAATACTCATTACTTTACTCATACGTACGTAATACTCAATACTCATTACTTGGCCTCTGGGCGGAGTCATACACAAGACTCGCCACCGGACCTACAATACGAGGGCTATACGCTTAGCTCCTCAAATACTCGATGTCCGTTCTTACCGGACTACTCAAATTCCCAACACTCTTCTCTCAGAGCTCAATACAATCTCATAGATTAGCCTAAAAGTATCTCTCTTGATAACCTCCACCAGCTTAGGGAATTACAACCGATTAGTATCCTCAGATTTAAGGGTTTCCCCAACATATCGAATACTCTCATGTTCGGGACATACTTACATCAGTCGGGTCCTCTCATAATGGGTCGACTAATTGCTAAGGGGTTTGGAGATCCCTCATCATTCTTTACACTCTCATGGTTCATGTCTTGCATCAAGATTAATTCCTCTAATAGAGGTTACTGATATACTTCCACTACTTATTATTTGTGGATTATTAATTTCAATTCTCCAACCGTTATCGGGAGGGTATTACCCCCGTACACTCTCTTACATTCTTGTGAGTTTCGTTGGGTTGCGTTATCGTTTGTTGATTCGTTAGTTTAGCGCGTGCTATGGTTCCATTAATTTACAACATGACTCTTACTACGAGCCACCACACAACAAGACTCATCTACGAGTCGTACTACGCACCAAATGAAGCCACGCAATCAATCAAGAAGGGTTAGCTCACACAACATACAGCAAGACATATAAAATGAAAGGCAATAAACCGTTTTCATGCTTTAATCTTGATTAGCCGGCATACAGCACACAAATCAACGTAACTCGGTTAGCATACGGGGCATGAGGAAATCATACCTTTCACCGGAGTTAGCTTTACCATGTGTTCCCTTGTTCCTTGGTTCACACTTGTTCCACTGATAATGTTTTTCAACATTGTTATTAATACTATGCTCGTACGATATACAAGTAATTACTACTCCCTTACTTACCCCGTTATCCCGGTATACTTAATGTTCTTATACTTACAACTTCCTTAACTTGTTTCCTTACTCACATGTGCATTTTCTTCATCCTTTCTTACCATTAAAGATGTATTACTACATTTACATGTACCTATGTGTATAGGCATACATGTATGTACATATGATAACTCACATGTGCATTTTTTTTACTCGACCGACCTTACCCAGGGTCGGTGCCAAGGTCGGTCGAAGTCAGTAAGGAATTACGCTGGAAAATTACAGGGCCGACCGACCTTGCAAGTCCAGTCCCAAGGTCGGTCCATTCCAGTGAGTTACTTAACGGAAAATTTTAGCCCGACCGACCTTGCAAGTCCGGTCGCAAGGTCGGTCCATTCCAGTAAGTTACAAGACAGGAAAAATTTTGAGTCGACCGACCTTGCAAGTCCGGTCGCAAGGTCGGTCCATTCCAGTAGGTTGCATTACGGAAAATTCTTCTGGCCGACCGACTTTGCATGTCCGGTCCCAAGGTCGGTCCATTCCAGAAGGTTTCCGTCCTTTGCAAATCTGGGCTCCACCGACCTTGCAAGTCCGGTCCCAAGGTCGGTCCGGCCCAGTATTTCAGTTTTCATTTCTGTTTTCAGTCCTCTCCTTTACCCATTACTTCCCCATTGTTCCTACACTTAATCCTACATATTTTCACACTACTTAGGCCCTCAAAATTGCCTTGGTTCATCCCCCAAATACCTTACCCATTTATAAATCCATATGCACAATTTTTCCTCACTTCCTTCAACACTTGTAACAGTTTTTGTTACACTTATGCTACAGATTTTATAACTCAATCCTCACATCCAATACTTCTCCCACCAATATCATTACTAGCATCCCAAATACAATTCCAAGCAATTACCATGTCTATACCCAAGTCCAACATCCATTTCACTACACCTTGCACTCTAATTTTTCCTAGCTCCCCAATACATTTTTATCACTCCTTGCTACAGATTTTTATATACTTATCCTCATCCTCCAATTACCAATCCATGGTCATTAAACATCTCTACTAACCCCAATACATACCTTGGTTCTCCCATTCACCAAGTCATTCTTTAATGCACAATTCCTACCAAAATTTTGCCATAGCTCACCTATAATTCTTACTTATCCACACATACCCATCATCACCAAAATCATTCCTATTCTAGCCACACCCATACAAGGGTCCTACCAGCAATACCAAGCAATCTTAATACATCTTTAATTCCTCAAAACACAATATCAATACACATACACAATTCCTGGCTCTAAAGCCAATCCACATACTTGTTCACAAATACCCAAACTTTCTCAATTACAATTCTACTACATTATTTTGGTTTCTTTAAATTGGTTTACCCATTCCCATTATCCTAATGCATTAAAATTTCACATTAAGGAAGAGCTCTTACCTTGAGCTTAAATTTCCTTCGTTTCCTTTCCACTTCTTCTCCTTCTCTTTTTCTTGCAAAATCGGCCATGTGGGGGGGGGGGGGGATGGAGTTTCCAAACTCCATCCCAACACCCAAATTACATAAGGAGAATATAATTAGAATTCTAATCCTTTAAAAACTTCACTAATTAAATGAAGGGTTTAAATTACCATTAGTTAGGGTTTTTACCTTGGAGCTTTTAAGAGAGGTTTTCAAGCCTTGAATGCAACGGAGGGTTCCTCCACCATTGGAGAGTTGAACCAAGCTCAAACAAAGAAGGAACAAGGCATTACAAGAAGGGGCAAAATTGGCCACCATAGAGAATGGAGGAAAAATGGATTTTTCTTGAAACTTTTTACCTTAGGAGGAAGAGGAGACTCCAAGCTCCACAATGGTGTGCTTTTCTCTTCAAATGGGGAAATCCCATGGAGATGAAGTTGCTCATTTTCAGATTTTGAAAAGATAGAAATGTAGAGGAGGATGAGGGGATTACAAATATGTAATTATTTTTTACATTTGGAGCTCACAAGGAGGTAGAGCATGAAGAAGAAGAGGAAGAAGCCATTGTTGCTTCCTTTGGGGGCTTCAAAATCGCCACCCAGCAGAGAGAGAGGGAGAGCAACTCGGTGGGGAAGGGAAGGAAGGGAGAGAGAGAAGAGAGAAATGAGGGGAGAGAAAAGGAAAGTACCTTTTCTACTTTTCTATTTGCTTTTTGGTCCCCTTTACTTATTAGCTAGTTACATGTGTGTGTGTGAGGGAGAGCTGTTTACACCAGTAAAAACCGGCCCCCTCTGTAATACTAGCTGGAGCGTTTTTTCATCTTTTACAGAAAACGCTCGTTATATTACCCGGTTTTGATACTATTCACTAACCGGGCCCGTTTTCCGGAATTTCCTCGTTTCTTTATTTTTATTGGTTATTAAGCTTCCATAAATGCTTAATAATTATTATTTAATGATTTATAATTTTTTACGGGTTTGTTTGACCACTTAAAATCACGTTTTCGGGTTTCCTCGAAAAACGTGCGCTAAAGCTCTATTAGCGTTTTAATACATTTCTTGGATCCGTTTTCTTCGGGAATTATTCCCGTATACTAATTAGGCATGAATAAGCCTTAGGAATCCTTACGATGCTATAACCGAGGTCTCGTACCTCCTATAATTATTTAACGCTTATTTTAGCGTTTTCCGCTTTCTAAGCGTTCTTCTCATTTCTTTTGGATTTATTTTCCTTACCAAAATTACTTAGGCGCTATTAGGCCCTTAAATACTATATTAGAATAATATAATCACCATATTTAAGTTCGGGGTATTTCAACTGTAAACTCATTACATGTTTTATCTTACAATGTGGCAAACATACAGAAAAACACATTGGCATACAAGCCGGTGTAATCCGGTAGGACACAGGTTGCAAGAAAACCATACTCTGTCACTGGAGTCCACTTTATCATGTCCACTTATGTTCCTCGAGCAATTCTCGAACAACTGATAACATTACATGTACTTTTATTAACATCGGGGTCATGATTGTTTAAAGTCTATGCTTATAACTTTCCCCGTTAACTTAGTTACATAACTTCACTTTTTAACTTGTTTTACTTTACATATTAATACAAATTTCCCCCCGCTAAATTGTCATTATAACTCACTTAACACGTCCTTAACAATCTTATAACATCATTCCTAACTAATCACCATTTTTAGACAACTTTTCCTAACCTTAAACAACATTTTTGGCCAAAACAGTGGCATGTCCGAACTTGTGTCCGGACTTCCCAAGTTCGGACGCAAGCCGTGACTTAAAACTGGAAACAGACGCATGTCCGAACATGTGTCCGACTTCGGAAGTTCAGACATGGGTCGAGGAAATTTCAAAGTAAAATCTCATTTGTCCGAACCTGTGTCTGGACTTCCGAAGTTCGGACACAGTTCGAGACTCTGAGAATTTTTACGCAACAGGGCCTCTCCGAACGTCCATGTCCGGACGGATGTTCGGACAAGCCAAAACACTCATTTTCCAAGCCTTTAAACACTTAACCAATTTCCACCAAAATCTCTAACACTTATAGTATTTCCTCCTTAGTTTCTAAGTGGTGTTTCATGCCTATTGTAACCATTATACCATAATATTCTTCTCCATTTGAACATCCACTCTTAAGCATCTTTTCTACAACTAAATTCCTTATGTCATCCTGTAGTCCTTTTACAAGTTTATTCCTTCTCCTTGTTTTCCAAAGTTTGCCTAAGTCCTAGAAAACTCCGAAATGACTTTGGTGTGTCCCAAAACACTCACTTGATTTCTAGAACTTCCAAGACAATGTCTAAATCCTTGTAGCACTCTAAACACCTTAATACATGCCTTTTCCCTAGTAAAACATTTAATCATTCTCAACACTTCCAAACTCACCAAAACTCTTTTTAAACACTTAGAACTTCTTATACATCATCTAAATTTGACATGGGTTCTTCTAGCACATTGCTATACCAAAGCACATAGCTTTCACCATTAGACATTCAAGAACACCTAAAATCCATCAACAGTATTCTCACACTCAAACACTTAGGTTTTCACCCTTTTACAACCAAAAACACTTAATCACTTAATGCACATTCCTTACACACAAAACATATTGTTTTTCCTCCTTTAACCATCCAAGACACTCATCTTCACAAAGAATTTTCTTCACACACATCTAAATCCTTAAACTACACTAAATCACAATATAGTGCATAACTTAAATTGCTTGGCACTTAGGCCCTTAAATAACATGGCTCTTAGGCCCTTAAATTGCATAAACCTTAAACACTGAATTTCCCACATAACATATTGCCTTCAACCTGCAAATACACTCAACAACACATATGCCCTTTAATAGTTTCCTTGAGAGCATTTTACTAGGTCATTCACCATTGGCTCCTTAGGTATTTTATTAAGCAATACAAGCTCACTTTTCCTTAGGAATAAATTACATTAGGTTAGCACATTACCTCTTTTCTTCAAGATTTTACTTGAACACTCTTGTTCTTCCTTGTTTGGAAATCGGCAAGAGGACTTGGTTACTTGTCAATGTTCTAATCAATATACAAGTAACAACAATGAGCATTCAAGCTTCATGCTTAAACTCATTTACAAACCCTAGGTTATATATATTGTCTTAACACATTAAGGTAATTGTTTTACCTTGGAATTGGAAGAGAGCTTGAATAAGTATCAAGAGAGGACTCCTCCTAGCCCTTGGAAGATTCAAATGAAGCTAAAACAAGCAAGGTAAGGACACCATTAATGGTGATTTTCGGACATCACACAACATGAAGGAAATGTATTTTTTTTTAGTTTCCTTACCTAGAAGCAAAGGAGAACAACAATATATGAAAAGATGAGCTCAACCTCCCATGGTGATTCCTCTTGGCACCGAAATGGAGCTCTTGGGATTTTGAGATGATAGGAATGAGGAGCTTGATGAGACTAAGAGAATGGTGGTCTTTGTTTTGATTTGGCCAAGTGAGCTAGGAATTTCAAGAAGTCAAAGATGGAGTTTTGATGGTGGTGGTGTATTACCGTGAAAAAGAGCAAGATGGAAGAAGTGAAGTGTTGGAGACGGTGGGAATGCAAGAAGGAAAGAGAGAATGAAGGAAAAGGTAAGTTGTTTAGATATTTAAGTAAAGTAACTATTTACTTTTACTATTTTTTTCTATCTTATCAATTAACAAGGGGATGAGTCATCCCATATAAGAAAACGGCTCCCCCTTTATTATGTAAGGGGTATTTTAGTCTTTATTTGCCAATTTAATTACTTATAATAACATATGTTACAAACTAGCTTATTTTAGTTACTATTCACTAAAACAAGGCACATAGATGTGAAATTTTTGATTTCCCATTGATATAGACTTCCAAATGTGATACTAGATAGTACACATGTTAATTAAAGAGTAATGATGGACATTTAGCCATTCAAAACTCATTTACAAGAAATGTTTCAAAAACGTGCTTTAAGACTCCTTAAAGCACTTTTTGTGTTTAACTTGTTTTCAAGCTTGGTTTTCTTTGGTAATTGATTTAATATGTTCATTAACATATTTATAAGGTATAGGTATGACCATTAGGTCTTACACAAATTTATCCCAAGCTTAGAGAACATTTTTGCTCTTATTGACTTTAAGGTATTTCTTGTGTTTTGTTTGGTTTAACTGTCTACCAAAGTTTCCTAAGGACTTAATTAGCCTATTAAATCTGAATATTATTAAGTCTTGGTAGGCTCTTTGGGTCCTAACCAAGTTCACTCCTAGCTCGAGCATGTTTTTGCTCAAACTGTATCTTAGTGCTTTATGCATTTTACTATGGTTTAAATTGTTCACTGATGTTTCTAAGGCACTTTTTAGCCTTTACATACCATAGTTTAAATGTTTAACACATATCAAGGTTTGGGGTATTTCAATCTACCCCCCTTAAAAGAACTTCATCCTCGAAGTTTACACTTCCCACACATCTTTTGGTTTAGAACGTAGGAATCACTTGGAAATAAACTTCCATAACCAAACATACTTTACATCACAACTCGGACTTAATGGTCCGGGTAACATATTCACATCCATACATAAAATAACATACTCACATGATAACTCGGACTCAATGGTCCGGGTATCTTAACAATATTGGCACATACATAACAACCCTTAGACTCTCTGGTCTTGGGAACATAACAACATTTAGACACATAGGTCTATGTGACACAAACAATATTTAGACTCTAGGTCTTAATAACATACACTTTTGGAATCAAGGTCAAAATAATATTTATTAACATACCACACAACATGTCTTAGCATGTAAAAATCAAAAATATCTTTGATAACACATGTGATCCCGCAGAACCCGGTCGCGATGGACACCTTCCGTCCCCGTTCCTTGGGAGATCCAACAATCACTTAAATTTAATTTTTTTCCTTGTGAGGTTAAGTAAGAGAACTTTAATTATGTAAAGTATCTATCGATGTGTTTATAAATACCAATTCAAAATCCTTTTTGAAAACACATACAGCTCCAAGTTCAACTTAGCTATTTGCTTCTTTCTTAGCGTGGTTAATTGTGACCACTTATAGGGAGCTTCAAGAATCATCCAACCACTGTGATGTGATCAGCATCAGTGTCGAAATATCCTTCCACCCAATTGTGTTCGGCTTCCTTGATCTCGATGATAATCAAGTTACCTCCTACTTCAATTTCAAGCATCAAATAAATCACTCATTTCCAATTTTCTATCTTTTAAATCATTCAAATCATGATCATACATCTCCAAGGGATAGAACTCCGTCTATCAGTTACCTCCATTCACCTTAACCCTGTTGCCTAGGAAATCTTATTCTCGCTAGGTTCTATGTCGGTTCATACCCTTTCATGAATCACTATATAGTATATATATACACATATATTTTATCAAAATACAACACACAGTTTCACATTTATACACTGTCGGGGTTTTTGTTCCCCCGGGAGTTTCTCTACTCCCCACACTTGTACTATCACACACAACTGTTAACAAATAAACACACTTATCACAATGGTATTCGCATCTTCTGTGCGCAATTACCACAATTAAACCATGAATGAATGCGTATGTTTACGTAACACACGCACCAATCATCAAAACAAATTATTTGTGCTATGCACAACATAAGTCACGTACACTTGTACGGTAATACACACTAAGTGGTTTTGCGCTCTACCCCCCTTAAAAGGGATTACGCCCACGTAATCAATCACTAAACATTGGCTTAAAATGTTCTGCCGTCGTGAAGTATTTTAACTTCCACGCGGTCTATTATACAATGCATTCCGATTAGAGGATCTTAACCATATTGGTGGTTTAGTCCCTAAATCAAGAATTCTCATTGGAGTTTGCTCTAACTCTTAACTGGTTTCGGTTCTGGCCTGTGAGGCTTCTAGGCGTTAATAATTAGCCATTCACTCGTATTCACCATGCACATTCAACATTTGAATTACTGGCTCACTAGTTTCTGCTGCGAAACTCTAATAACTGTAGGGCTCAAGTTGCCCCACTCGTTATTGTTACCGTATTGTTCTCCCATTTATCACCTTCATCTTGGTAACAATGGTTTCTCAACCGACGCATGGTATCTCTTACCGTTAGCGAACTCGGTGAGTTACAAAACTTCCATCCACTTCTCTAATAACTTACTGCATAAACTGGTACGTATTTCACAATGATTGACTTGTTCCCTTCCGACTTACTGTCGGTTGAGATTGAGCTACTACCTAGTGTGTAGTGCTCTCTCAGCTATTTCCCACACTTGAGGTATATTCCATACCGATATCTAGTATTCCGTGTTATTGCTGTCACTTGTTCTTAATCATGCCTCCACATTTGATTCTGTACATGTATTCTTTCATTGGTGCGGCCTTGCATTTCCTATGCATCGGCGATTATAACATTATTCCTCCACAATTAACATGTTACCAATTCCTAGCTATCCCACTCGATCATTACTGCACAAGTGCAATACTAAAACACTCAGTCATACAGAGTGCAGAGGCGTAAACTCTTGACAGCAAATCTCTCATGCGATTCGCAACAGAATTCACACTGTGTTTCATTGAGATTCTGATCTCGTAATACTGGCTACTGGCTTACTGCCTAGTTTGTTTATCATCACTTACCTTGCATCACCACTGAATTTAATTCATAACTGCTCTTATCTGCCATATCATTATTTAACAACACTTATACAACGGTCGCTTGTTGCGTACCGTGCTCTTACTTATTGTATAACACCAACTTATATGGTATTTACTGTCATATTAGCTTCCACACATATACTTACATTATTCGCATTATGGTTCGTCATTCATTTGGATGACTACTGTATGCTCCTGGAGCGTAGCTCACTCGAGTTACAAGCCGTTGTTATTCAGCCGGGTGCTTCACAAGCTACTAAACTAACTGTTCTCTCGCAATATCAACATTGAATCCTTAACATATTTCTTGGACTTGATACACATAACTACCGCTCCTGCGGTCTCACAATATCGAGAGGTAACCCCACTCTTAATGCAGTGGTTCGTTCTCCACTCTATTCACTTATATAACATAAACTTCTGCAATCAATCTAATTTACATAACACATTTTATTTGTGGCCTATAAGCCTTATTTGCCTTGAGCTGCGCTCATTGTAGGCTGTCCACACACATGTACTTCTCTGTACAACCTTACATGGTTTGGATATTATATTGAGCTCCATGACAAGGTCGTTGCATTCCGTTTCCTTTCATGGGATGCCCCTTAGGTTTGTCAGTCCGTCTCCTGACAACTTATGTCTAAACTGGGTGTTAGTTTCAACCTTTGTGCTTCTATCATGTCATTTCGTGTAACAATTGTTGATGTGAACACCCTTCAAGGATTGCTCCTGGGTGTTACTAAGTTATGCCTTTACATCTGGTTCACACTTATTGGTATATTCCGTTAGCCACGCCGTTTGCGTTCTTAACTGGCTTATTATCTTCTTCTGTGAAGATCAACATTTCCTGGTAGTGTAGGTACTCATTCTGGGAGTTTCATCCCGTTTGTTACACATTAACTTGTCCATATTAGGCATCTGCCTTGCCATGTATAGGCTGGGTCACCGTTCCAGCTATCATGTTTATCCCTGAGGATCCTTAAGACGTATACGATGTCTTTACATTACAGTTAGTGCACTTCGCACCTCCTGACTCTTAAGCATTTCGTTGAAAGGAATTCACTAATTCCTTTAGTCTCGTTAACTTAACTGAGTTCCTTAACTTCAACCATTCATGGTAATCCTTAGCTCTTGTTTGACTTATACTGCTGACCGTAGTACGAGTCGACTACTTCCCGTGTTCCGACTCTACTTGTATACATATGTGGGGTACCCTACTGATACATTACTACTTACCCAACTAACCCATAAGCAGGTCTGTCAGGCCCACAAGCCCTATCGGAGTGCGGTCGTCCCACATTATAGTTGGTACACTTGTAGTGTCCGTCACACGCCTAGGTGAAGTATTCTGTTGTCAACTCCCTTATATTGTCCCTTGACAATATACATTCCGTGCTTCCCGAACTTAATTGAGGGAAAGTTTATCCACTGTTGTATTCTTATCAACTACCCTTGGTTTTACTGGTTTGGTTTAGAAGAAGGTTAGAAAGGAGTATTGGTTTGAAAGAAAATCTGGTTTTGAAAGAAAAAGTTTGAAATAGACCTAAGCTTGAAAGAAAAATTCTCATGGTTTTACAATGCCTTCTTGCCTTAACCAAATCTAGCTTCTTGCTGACTGGTGTACTTCCAATTACAAAGGTTAGGCCGTTAAGCCCTTCCACAGTTATGATGATCTCACTTAACTTCATGGTACTTTACCAAGTACTTTTAGTGGTTATAAATTTCCCGAACAGCCCTGTTATAGTAGCACTTGCTACAGCAAGTGCGCCATGCTAACTGGCTATCGGTTAAGCACATATACTGGTTGCGGTATTGTTCTTACTTGCACTATTATCAGTGGCCTTGTTGGCCCTTACTCGACCTTACAGTCTTGACAATAACCCTCTGGGTAACTTCTCATTGTATTCATATGATAATTATCAACTGGGGTGTCTCCCATTCTTGGAGTCCCCTTTCTTTTTGTATTGTTTCCTCTTCGTAGCCCGTTCCACGCATTGTCGTGGTTACTGAGACTTGTCTCAGGTTGGGCACCACGTTGTAGTTCCTTTGTCGTTGGTGTACCGTTGGTGTATCATTTAACAACTGTAGTCCCGTAGACACTCGTCTCGGGTTTCATTACTGCACTTCTTGTCGTTGCACGGTCGGTGCGTTGCAAGCTGGTTATTCTCGACTGCTCGGCATGTCGACCCAGGTTGCCGGAAATTCCATTCTTCTATACACAAGATTCTTCATTCTTCGCTATTAAATGCGGTTAACATTGTTCAAATGGAAACCGTCTCCGGGATTCCCACATTTCGGGATCCACCGTATGACAGGTTCTTCGTACTCACAGTGGTACTTAATAACAGCCAGATCGGGTATTCCCGAGTAAGAGAGGACTTCCATCTCTCTGGCGTTCTTTCCCAAGTTATAAAACAGGGGTTGTGGAGGGCGGGATGGATATTGTAGGTTTCCAGTACACACTGGTAATTCCTAACTAGCGTATCTCTCACGCTATCACTCAACCCTTAACCCAAAGTACTAAAATCCTAACTCGGTACTTCCTAAGCTCGGTAACTCAGTCATCAGAGCGATACTTCACTCTGATACCACTTTTTGTAACACCCCATCCAACAACAAACACATAACAACAATCTGCAGCGGAAAATATACTTCATCACATTACTTAACTTGTTGGTGTTACACGTCGTTAACCACCCTGGTGGCTAACAAGGCTATTACATATACATTGTACCGGTCTGATGGACTAGATTCCCGAGCGACTACACATTACTGACCCTTCCGTTAACAATAGAAACAACATACACCTTCCAACTGTACCGAGTATTCACAAACTAATGCCGATAACAATTTCGGTCTTACTACACCTACTGTATATGTACCACTTAAATGATTACCCATGTACAAACGACTACCCCATCCTACTCTCGAACGGCTTCCAGCTCCTTGTACCTGAAATAGGAAAAGAAGAGAAAGGGTGGCCCCCAAGGGGCTCAGCACCTTTGCTGGAATGGTAATCCCGCAGCCCGCATGCTACCGGGCCACGCACAACTAATTGTCGTCTTAGCATGCGGTTGATTTTATTTGAATCATGCATGTAAACTTAAATACACAACACATAACATTCCGCCTCAATGGGCTCAACAAACAGATAACCCATCCATACTTGATTGGTCACTCATGGTATTCGTTACCCCTAGAGTGTTCCTCCTCTAACGGAGCTACTTCCTTAATAGATGACACTTACCCATTAATCGGGTTACCCTTAAACGCCTCTTATCACAAACTGGGATTCATATCCATGATCCACATACCCCACATTTTACAACATATAACATACGTCAGATAACAACACCTTTCACTTTCAACGTGCACATAACGACATCGCAATAGGAATTGCATTACAAACAACACATAACATAACGGGAACGATTCTCTTAGGAACCGACCCAATCATAGTTAATTCACTGGTGAGCCTAGAGAATGATGTCACCCCATGGTAAGCTCGTTATACAACACTCATTACCGTCCTATTAGTCGGACGAGTAACTTAAGTTAAGATGGTTCGGGTTTTGTGGCCGAACACACCACACAAACACATGTTCCCCCTAAACCGATCATAAGTCAGAATAGCTAAGCTTTGGAATAAGCTAATGGGAGATCATAACCCGTGAGGGAAACAACCATAACAAAGAGAAGGGTAAGGCTAAAAGGATACCCACTCCCAAACAACGCGCGACCGGCCTAACCGGATTCTTCACCACTGTTAGTACATACTTACTTTTAGATATTAGTTAGAACCCCGCTATGGAGTCTATCACCTCTACACACCATACAGTATTACAACTGGGTTAAACATACAAGGAAGATCCCTACATTCACACACACATATCACACAATTAACACATGCATAGCCGTGGTTAGAACGTCCCATGGTTTGGGTCGTTTACTCCGAATACCGAACTCTCATGTGATCCTAGACTCAGTTAACTAAGGTTAACACTTCTGAGGTTAAATGGTATCGGAGTTGAACACGCCACATAAATGAATTACTGTAAACTCATTACATGTTTTATCTTACAACGTGGCAAACATACAGAAAAACACATTGGCATACAAGCCGGTGTAATCCGGTAGGACACAGGTTGCAAGAAAACCATACCTGTCACCGGAGTCCACTTTATCATGTCCACTTATGTTCCTCGAGCAATTCTCGAACAACTGATAACATTACATGTACTTTTATTAACATCGGGGTAACATGATTGTTTAAAGTCTAATGCTTATAACTTTTCCCCGTTAACTTAGTTACAACTTCACATTTTAACTTGTTTTACTTTTACATTTTAATACAACTTTTCCCCCACTAAATTGTCATTATAACTCACTTAACACGTCCTTAACAATCTTATAACATCATTCCTAACTAATCACCATTTTTAGACAACTTTTCCTAACCTTAAACAACATTTTTGGCAAAACAGTGGCATGTCCGAACTTGTGTCGGACTTCCCAAGTTCGGACGCAAGCCGTGACTTAAAACTGGAAACAGACGCATGTCCGAACATGTGTCCGGACTTCGGAAGTTCGGACATGGGTCGAGGAAAATTTCAAAGTAAAATCTCATTTGTCCGAACCTGTGTCCGGACATCCGAAGCTCGGACACAGTTCGAGACTCTGAGAATTTTTACGCAACAGGGCCTGTCCGAACGTCCATGTCCGGACGGATGTTCGGACAAGCCAAAACACTCATTTTCCAAGCCTTTAAACACTTAACCAATTTCCACCAAAATCTCTAACACTTATAGTATTTCCTTCTTAGGTTTCTAAGTGGTGTTTCATGCCTATTGTAACCATTATACCATAATATTTATTCTCCATTTGAACATCCACTCTTAAGCATCTTTTCTTACAACTAAATTCCTTATGTCATCTTTGTAGTCCTTTTACAAGTTTATTCCTTCTCCTTGTTTTCCAAAGTTTGCCTAAGTCCTAGAACAACTCCGAAATGACTTTGGTGTGTCCCAAAACACTCACTTGATTTCTAGAACTTCCAAGACAATGTCTAAATCCTTGTAGCACTCTAAACACCTTAATACATGCCTTTTTCCCTAGTAAAACATTTAATCATTCTCAACACTTTCAAACTCACCAAAACTCTTTTTAAACACTTAGAACTTCTTATACATCATCTAAATTTTGACATGGGTTCTTCTACCTCATTGCTATATCAAACCACATAGCTTTCACCATTAGACATTCAAGAACACCTAAAATCCATCAACAGTATTCTCACACTCAAACACTTAGGTTTTCACCCTTTTACAACCAAAAACACTTAATCACTTAATGCACATTCCTTACACACAAACATACTGTTTTTCCTCCTTTAACCATCCAAGACACTCATCTTCACAAAGAATGTTCTTTACACACATCTAAATCCTTAAACTACAGTACATCACAATATAGAACATAACTTAAATTGCTTGGCACTTAGGCCCTTAAATAACATGGCTCTTAGGCCCTTAAATTGCATAAACCTTAAACACTGAATTTCCCACATAACATATTGCCTTCAACCTGCAAATACACTCAACAACACATATGCCCTTTAATAGTTTCCTTGAGAGCATTACTAGGTCTTTCACCATTGGCTCCTTAGGTATTTTATTAAGCAATACAAGCTCACTTTTCCTTTGGAATAAATTACATTAGGTTAGCACATTTACCTCTTTTCTTCAAGATTTTTACTTGAACACTCTAGTTCTTCCTTGTTTGGAAATCGGCAAGAGGACTTGGTTATTTGTCAATGTTCTAATCAATATACAAGTAACACCAATGAGCATTCAAGCTTCATGCTTAAACTCATTTACAAACCCTAGGTTATATATATTGTCTTAACACATTAAGGTAATTGTTTTACCTTGGAATTGGAAGAGAGCTTGAATAAGTATCAAGAGAGGACTCCTCCTAGCCCTTGGAAGATTCAAATGAAGCTAAAACAAGCAAGGTAAGGACACCATTAATGGTGATTTTCGGACATCACACAAACATGAAGGAAATGTTATTTTTCTTTGAGTTTCCTTACCTAGAAGCAAAGGAGAACAACAATATATGAAAAGATGAGCTCAAGCTCCTCCCATGGTGATTCCTCTTGGCACCGAAATGGAGCTCTTGGGATTTTGAGATGATAGGAATGAGGAGCTTGATGAGACTAAGAGAATGGTGGTCTTTGTTTTTGATTTGGCCAAGTGAGCTAGGAATTTCAAGAAGTCAAAGATGGAGTTTTGATGGTGGTGGTGTATTACCGTGAAAGAGAGCAAGAAGGAAGAAGGTGAAGTGTTGGAGACGGTGGGAATGCAAGAAGGAAAGAGAGAATGAAGGAAAAGGTAAGTTGTTTAGATATTTAAGTAAAGTAACTATTTATTTTTGCTATTTTTTTCTATCTTATCAATTAACAAGGGGATGAGTCATCCCATATAAGAAAACCGGCCCCCCCTTTATTATGTAAGGGGTATTTTAGTCTTTATTTGCCAATTTAATTACTTATAATAACATATGTTACAAACTAGCTTATTTTAGTTACTATTCACTAAAACAAGGCACAAAGATGTGAAATTTTTGATTTCCCATTGATATAGACTTCCAAATGTGATACTATATAGTACACATGTTAATTAAAGAGTAATGATGGACATTTAGCCATTCAAAACTCATTTACAAGACAATTTTTCAAAAACGTGCTTTAAGACTCCTTAAAGCACTTTTTGTGTTTTAACTTGTTTTCAAGCTTGGTTTTCTTTGGTAATTGATTTAATATGTTCATTAACATATTTATAAGGTATAGGTATGACCATTAGGTCTTACACAAATTTATCCCAAGCTTAGAGCACATTTTTGCTCTTATTGACTTTAAGGTATATTCTTGTGTTTTGTTTGGTTTAACTGTCTACCAAAGTTTCCTAAGGACTTAGTTAGCCTTATTAAATCGTAATTGAATATTATTAAGTCTTGGTATGCTCTTTGGGTCCAAACCAAGTTCACTCCTAGCTTAGAGCATGTTTTTGCTCAAACTGTATCTTAGTGCTTTATTGCATTTTACTATGGTTTAAATTGTTCACTGATGTTTCTAAGGCACTTTTTAGCATTTACATACCATAGTTTAAATTTTTAACAACATATCAAGGTTTGGGGTTTTTCAACTATGGTCCGGGACCTTATACTTAAGGTAAGTCCCGGACCCAGGCTTCTGAAAACTCTCGAATGGAATTCTTGTACTGGTCCGGGTCTTCATATCCAAGGTAAGTCCCGGACCTTAAGTTCACAAAACTCTTTGCATGTTTAATTAGGGTGGTCCGGGTCCTTGCAATGGACTTAAGTCCCAGACCACCACATGAGTCCTACTCTCGACATGATTTTATACACTGGTCCGGGACTTAGTCCTGGACTAAGGTCCCGGACCCTACTAAACTTTTACAGATTTTAAGTTCCTCTTAATCTGTTACAAACCAAAATTTGCCTAATTAATTCCCCATTGTTCCTATACTTAATCCTACATGTTTAAGCACCTAATCAAGTCTCTAAACATGCTCAAATCCATTTCTAACCCATTACTCCTTTTCATACCAATTCACACACACATTTCTACATTCTCATTCCAGCACTTATACTATTTCTCCAAACGGTGTTTGCTACAGATCTTGGTTCTTATTTCCTCCATACCTAGTTCCCTCTCCTAATGCCAATTTACCATCCCAATCCATTTCCAAGCAACTACAATACCTATACCCAAGTCCAACACTCTTTTCACCAATCCATACACACTAATTCTTCCTAACTTCTCCAATGAAATTCTTATACA
The DNA here is from genome assembly GCA_023374045.1 of Limonium bicolor. Taxonomy (NCBI): domain Eukaryota; kingdom Viridiplantae; phylum Streptophyta; class Magnoliopsida; order Caryophyllales; family Plumbaginaceae; genus Limonium; species Limonium bicolor. The sequence goes on from JAIOTZ010000685.1 coordinate 45,000, forward strand.
CTTTGCTACAGATTTTTCACTTCTTGTCTCTCACACTACATTACCATTCCATAATTACTAAACATCTCTATTAACTCCAATACACACCTTGGTTCTCCCATTCACCAAGTCATCCATAAATGCACATATTCCTACCAAATTTTGCCATAGTTTACCTACAATTTTAACTTCTCCACATACACACTTCTTCATCAAATTCCTTCCTAGTCTAGCCACACCCTTACAAGGGTCCTACCCGCAACCAATACCATACCAATTCATCAATACCTCCTCAATCAACAATACTAATACACATATACATACACTTGGCTCTAAGGCCTATAATTCACATACTAGTTCACAAACACCCAAAATTCCAATACCACCATACCAATAAATATTTGGGTTCTTTAAATTGGTTTACCCATTCCCATTACTCTAATGCATTAAATTCACCATTCAAGAAAGAGCTCTTACCTTAAGCTCTTATTTCCTCTTTTCTTTTCCACTTTCTTTCTCTTTCTTGTCCAATTGGCCATATGGGGAATGGAGTTGCCAAACTCCATTCCCATCATCCAAGCCAAAAACAATTGCAATTAATATACTAACCCTTATATTAATGCTAGTTCATTGAAATGTTTAAAGCGAGATTCTAGGGTTTACCTTTGGAGTGTTTTAGGAGGGGTTTAGCCCTTGGTCAAGAAGGTGAATCCACCACCATTGCAAGGTGAATGAACTCAAAGAGGAGAGAGAAAACAAGGCATTACAAAGGGT
>JAIOTZ010000686.1:0-45749 GCA_023374045.1 Limonium bicolor
TACAATGGTGAATAGGTAGTTCAGACTGACCGGTTGCGATCTGCTCTGGTCTTTTCAATTAATTAATCCACCGCTCCGCTTTGTTTCTTTCTCGTCTTAGTAATCACCAAATATTCCATCACTGCTGCCGAGGATTAATTAACACAAGTCCCTAGATTGATTAGAGTGATTTGTTTAACCTGCAGTTTGTTGTTGTTCAAGATCTTTGTCCTATACCATTTCACATTGCTCCACTTTGCAGAGATACTCTCCCACTCTGTTTTTTTTTCCTTCTGGTACATTTGTCACAGGCGTTGCAATTAGTGTACGTTAGTAAAAAAGTAAACATAATGAGTCAATTCTGTCATCATTCTTTTCTTCGCTGTCGTAGCATAACCGTTTAATCATTTTTTTTATTATCTCATATAAACAACAGACTTGTTTATCAATGTTTTTCCTGTGCAGAGCCAGTGAAGCTGAATTGCAAAACCTGCAAGCAGCTGTGCCTGATCCAGAAGAGGTAGTCTCCTCAGTTGAGAGGTAAACAAAATCCAAATCCCATCCCTCAGCAAATCCTGCATTCCTCGCATTATGAATCTATTCAAATTTTAGTCTATCGATTATATAAACACAACATGAACGTTATGGACAAGTACACTGCACTATTTTTCCTTATGGCAGGAAATAATTAATAAAAAGAACATACACTGGAATTTTCGTCCCCACCACTACACTACACATGTGATTGATATTTAAACATCCAAAATAAATATAGGCTGCTACTTCTGGATCATATCACATGCATGATGCATGTGTATTATATATATTCACCAGTAGAAGAATGGCGCTCGGTATTCACACACTCACAGCTTCACTTAATACTGGTATGTATTAGTATAGGAATAGGAAGAGAATTAATTCTAAGGCACCAGAATTCTCAACTACCCTTACTGCAGTGGCACCACACTTCCCCTTTTCCTTGTCACAACCTCGAAATTCTATCACCCTACCAAGCAGCAACGGTCACTGTCCTTCCTCTTTTAACTATATAAGATTGAATATGGGGTAGTGTGTATTTTCTTCAATGCTTTTTCTGTCTGTCTAGCCGACGGTATATTCATTGCTCTATGACTGATGATCACTAACTAACATTCTGTTATCACATGGTAAATCGACTTTAATTTGTGGTCAAATTGAGAAATAGACATTAGTGATAATTTGTCCTCTGCAATTGGTCTTCTAATTTGCGCTTTTTCTATCAGGCTTATATACTGTGCTTTTCACTGGAAATACCTATCTTCTGTTTGCATGTGTTTCTTTTTGTTGGGTTTGGGCACTGGCATTGCGTAGTGAATTGTGAACAAATAATCCCAAATCATGTTTATCAGGTCATCATCATCATCATCATCATCATCATCATCATCATCATCATCATCATCATCATCATCATCATCAACACAACAAAACTAAAAGTGAAGTTAATATAATCATCATAAGTACAAAATTTAGAACCCGATTGAACTGATTTTTCTTTTCAAAATACTAGAATTCAAAGAACCTCTTTTGCTACCGAGGCGTGGTGGTTTAGAAGAGGAACCACTACCACTAGTAGAAGAAAGCTCATTCGGATGATACTTTGGAGTATACTCATCATGTAGCTTTTTCAATGCTACATTAACCTTTTCTACATGGTCCTTAACATAACCATCATTGGGTGGACCTCCTATAACAATACTATAATAATAATAATCAAGCAATTTTGTTAGACCATCCACTTTTATTTAAGGATCAAGAACAGTTGCAATACAATAAATCAAAGAAATTTATTGAAATAGTTAAACCATTTAGACATCATATCGAATAACCCACTGACCCATCATCATTCTTGTTCTCATGCAAGACATGGAAAATACTAATGCATTCATTTATGACAAGATGCAATTAGGTTCAAAAACTAAAGAAAATACCCTGGTTGCACCATCAAAACATTTTAAAACATTCTGCACAACATTAGCCTTTTCCCAAAAGGTCCTCACCCATAATTCTTGATTGGATTGAACACCATAGCGTTATACAAACTACTCAGCATGGGTTGGTGTTCTTAGTCTTAACTAACAATTCATATGTGGAGTTCCATCTAGTGGGGTTGGTGTCGGGGGCAAATTGGAGAGGACTCTTTATTTATACGACATGTTTCTCCTTTTGTTCATGTGTCCATTCCCATTATTGGATTCTCCTTTAAACAATATTAATTCAACTCTATTGCCACATGTTTCTAGTCATGTTTGAGATTATGGAAACATTTCAAGTATCAATTTATACTTCCCCTCCAACATTCTTAGAATATAACACAAATATCCCCTCAAGTGTTTGCCATGTCAACATGCAACAAATTTACAAGCATAATCCCGTCACTCAAACTTTAACTTATACAAAATGCTTCGCATATTATACACATAAGCCTTGTATAAGTCCTAACAATTCGCGATGATGACCACCTTAAACAGACCAGTTTCGTTAGAACTCATCACTTGGTACTCATTCCATATGGAATTATCTATCAGCATGAGATCCATATCCCGTGTCTAATACATCATGATATTTACTGTCAATTTCAAGAATTATCAAACATAAAAATGATGTCATTAACTAATTATCATCATTACACACTAAGACTAGTGTAGAAGTCAAGTTCATAAACCATCTTGTACACACAATTGACAAATGGCACTACATAGAACATGCAAGTAACTCCGTTATGCAAGGTGTGTAAGTCTCTTATTAGCTTTAAGAAGATATACACACCTAACAGTTCGAAGCATTATCTAAAGAAATTGAGAATACCTTGTCTAAACAAATTCCACTCAGATAATACTTCATAAATTTCTCAGAATATATGACTCGTATGTGATCATCAAAATATCAAAGCAATAATCGCTTCTGAAGCGTCATGAACTATCAATCCAATGAAGTGTAACACAAATAATGCCTCATTAGTAGTAGATGTCCATATATCACTAGTTAATGAACACGACCATCAAATGCATTAATCATTTCGTAAGTTGGTTTCTAGTTTTACTATGTTGTGCAAAAGCTCTACGTTAAGTGTATTTCTAGGGCACTGTACTATATTGTGGTTGTAATGTGGTGCTAACAAAATTTTCAAAATAATAACTTTCACCAAAATTAAAAGGTAATTGTTCAGCAATCATAAATCTAGCCATGCCATCTATCATTCTTTCTCTATCATAATGAAAAAACCTGGATCGGGTTGTCGTTAGATAAACCCGGTGAGCATAGTTTGACTTCTCGTACCACCCGCCATTGCCGCCATATCCTTGTAGATTTTGTGTGTTTTCAAGTGCTTTACAAAGGATCCGATTCCGGTGCCCGCCGCCCATGTGAAGAAAACTATTGTGTGAAGACTGGGACTGAGATAATATGGCGACAATAGAAGAACACAGAAACTCAGATTATCACTTAGAATCACGTATCGCACTCGATACTCAATAGGCACGTAGTGTGTTCACCACACCACTTATACACGACTTCTAAACTCTCCACACGTTAAGAGTACAATCCACTCTTAACATCTACCACTTTCCTCAGCACTCAGAATTTGCTACGCATCACTAATGACGTTTCAGTATGAAACTAACCTCACACTCATGTCGGTCTCTCCCCTCAACACTTTGCGGTGTAGAGTCCCTTTTTCTATTCTATTTTTCTTGCTCAAGAGTCTTAGCCCGAAACCCTAGAATTACTATCCTATATATAGATATCGAGATTTCAGATTACATCTCATTAACATAGATTTATTTATCTTTAACAGATATATAAAATCCTATTTAAGATATTCTATATGCGTTCCTTGTTTCCTCGGTTTGGACTGACGCGCGGATCCCGGTGCAAACAGGGAAAATGTTCTACTAAAACTAAATTGATAAACCTAGAAATTAATAAAATGAAAAGCCTGTCGGGTTGCAAAAATCCGGGTCACTATAGTATAGGGAATTAAGTAACCAGGTATCGAATCCACGGGACTTGAAAGGAAATAAGTCTACTCCTAAGAAAACTGGAAATCAATTGGTTGTTTGTTGTTTTTGAAATAGAATTTGCTAAAGTGAAATTTAAATAAACAATTAATGAAATTAAATGATAAATTTGATCAGATGAATGGAACTCCGGGTTTGGGTTGCTCTTTACTGGATGTAGTTAGCAATTTCTACAATTTTCTTACAAGATTCGGATTGGCCAATTCTTTCTACTCTCTTCAATGCTAAATCCTAGTTCATTGAAGATCTCACCTATCAGAACATGTCAGCTCTAATCCAGTAACAGACAAAACACATATAGGCGGAATAAGTGCGAAGAATTATTAGCAATTGCAAGGGAGAACTCATCTATCCGACTAGCTCTCCACAAATTTCTAGATTAATTTGAACTCTTTGTTAATCACCTTATCTGATCATAACAGGATTCGCAAAACGACTCTATAAACGCGCAAATTTAATAGAGAAGATGAATGATTAGCATTAATCTAGAAACTATCCGATACAATCTCATAATCAAATTGCAGAAATTCTAACTAATTTGTATCCATTACGAACAACTCTCCCCCGGAGCAAATCCTATCTAGCGAGACATAATCATAAAATAGACAGAGAAAAGAGTGAGAAATCATCTGGAATAGAAAACTTCTAAATTCGCTCCGCTGTCCAGATCTGGAGTTTGCCGGGCTAGAGGTTGAAGATGGTGGTGTTGATCGATGGTGATGGTGATGGAGAGGAGGTGAGGCGTGGCGTGAGAGCCTCGTCTGAGGCATCCGGCGTGAATGGTCTTGTTTCCCCAACCGTATGTGACTTTTTATAACAAAAATAGACATTTTTAACTCTTAAAAATGTCAATTTTCGAATTCTGTACGCGGCGTCCGAACTTGAAAGTTCGGACGCATGTTAGGACAAAATTTCAGGAAGTTTTGACCTCTGTCCGAACATCAAAGTTCGGACGTATGTTCGGACATGTCAGTATCCTGACGAGTGAAACTTGTTTCAGGCCTATTCTTCGTTTGGACTCCGTTTTGCTCCCCGTTGTTGTGTTGCGAAGCTTGTGAAGTGAAGAATGCAATTCCATGGCTTTTACCTACATTTGAAACATAAATTTCATCAATTCTTATCTAAACACAAGTCATAGGAAAAATAAATGGTAAATGAGAAATATTTGCCAAATCACTATGAAAAATAAGCAAATTAAACCTTTCAATGCTCTATATTTCACACTTATCAAACTTCCTCACACTTAGCTTTTGCTTGTCCTCAAGCAAATAAAGAATAAAGCTCACTCCAAGGTCGTAGTATCAAACCTCAGGATCAAACAAGTGCAGAAGGAAATCAAGCAAAATGGCAATCAAAAGAATAATCATGCTCTCAGTTGTAAGTTTTTGCAAACAGTGAAAAAGAAAATTTGATAAAAGCATGGAGAAGTTAGATTGCAAAAACTAAACATATAATAGCTTAGGATCTTCCACCAATTTCATTCCTCAACCTTTGGATGACAAGGGGTGTGAAGTAATGCCATATTCCGCAATACCTTTCAACACCACGCACTCATGATCAAAATAGGAAAATTGCAATAAGCATTCAGCTTTTAAGGGCTTTCCTATCTTTGCATTATTATTTATCTTATTTTCTGCACAATTGTTTTCATCCCCCAGACTTTCTCTTTATCCGTGTAACGGTGTTGGGCCTTCTATCCTAGATCACGAGACCTTAGGTAGATGGGTGATGAGGCACCCCAAGGACTTAATAACCGGATAAACGAGGCCTGTTTTGGTTCAGAAAATTCATGATCAGAGGAGTACCTTGCCTTATACTTCATACCAAACTTTCATATCATGCCCAAAGTCACCAAGCCAAACTAATTTAATTTGAGCAATCAGCTAATCCATCATATTTCAGTGAACATAGAATTAATTTGGAGAAAACAATACATACGAACAACTTTAAGTAAAAAGATTCTTGAGGTTGTCATCAAGCTCGATTTCAAAAACTTCCACAAAAATTATCACCCAAAAATTCAACATTTACTGGCACTAAAAGAAGCTTATCCGTCATAGCAAGAGAACAATCAAAAACTAGTGTGGCATTAAATACAATTGGCATATTTTCAGGGAAAGGTTTCCACTTCCTCACTCTTAAGAGGAGCAATGTCCTCATTGTTCACAAAATAAAAAAAAGACCTTTCGAAATATGCCAGAATCGAAGGATTTCATTCACGACTTCATATATATTAAACATTAAAAGCATGAACGGCTAAACACAAGCAGCAGTAAAATAGAGAAACTGCAACTCCCCTGATATCTTTAAATTGAGGAAGGTTCCCTTCCTCACACTTAAGCTTGAATGGCGGGGTAAAAGCGTTCCTCACACTTGAGTCCAAGCAAGTGTCCAGCCTTGAAGAGATAGGAATACCAAAAAAAAAATTGCACCTACATACACTTTATTAAGCACGAAATAACGCTAGAAGCGTTGCATTAGTAGCAAGGGCACCACCATCACTTCTGACTGAAGTAAAACTAAAATAATTCTAGAAAAAAGATAAAACTAGATAAATGCAAAACTAAACCTTTACCACTGGGTTGCCTCCCAGTCAGCTGCCCAGATTTAAAGTCCCTGGCTGGACTTTTTCTTTATTACCCCGGATCAAAAATAAAAGTCAAAAGTGGTGTCAACGGGAATACGAAGTGGCCAGCAATCAAGACTAAACCACCTGGATCAAAACAAAACGTTACATCAACAGATAAAATAGGAAAATAATTACTCCATAAAACTGAGTGTTTGAGGAGGTATTGAAGGTAACGATCTTCAAGGTGAAGATGGGTTGATGAAGGATCTTTTCCTCAAACTTAAGGATATAAACATCCTCATATATCTGGTAGGGCTCAAAGAGACCATCATAATGGCAGAGTGGTGATGGCTCGTCCTTCTCAAACTCTAGGATGTAAACATCCTCTTTGATTGGGTGAGGCTCAAGGAAGAATCCACACCGATGGTCAAATGCATATGAGGGTGGGGAGGGAGGGTAATTTGAATCTTCATTAGCTTGCTCCTCCTCAAACTTAGAAAAATCCTCCACAAAAACAACATCTGAAACCATCAAAACGTTCAATTCTTCTTTAGGATCCGAATCTACTTGAGAAGGAAGTGAACCAGGAGTTCCATGCTGCAAAGAAAATTGACTCAATTGACTCATCTGCCCCTGCATATTTTGAACATCCGGCTCCAGGTTCTGATCAATAAACGTTTGGTGCTCATATTGACTCTCCTGGGTGGCCACCAGCTTGTCTATCATCTCCCGGAGCTTAGCATTATTTGAGATAATGACTTGTTGTAGAGGAGAAAGTTGTTCATGACAAAGATTTTTCCCTTGCTCATATTCAAATTGCTCCTCAATCCGCCTCATCTCCTCTATCTCTGAACAAGCTTCAAACTCGTGGGGTCCCCCACACTGAGAGCAAAACGGATCAAAGGAATCCGAAGACACTTGATATTCAGCCCACATAGAAGTATGGTACGTTGGCTCAAACGTCATCTTTATTTCACCCAGCGACCTGACCAACTCATGCGTCATTATTAAAATTAGGTAGAAAACTAAAAACTAAATAAAATAAAATGTAAAACTAAAATAAAATTGATTCCCCTTCTAGTTCTTTGTGCTCAATGAGAAGTGTTGTCAATCTCCATATCAAGATTTCAAGATCAAGTACTGCGCATCCACCAGACACCTACTACAGCTAAAAAGGGCAAATACAAAATGCAAATTAGAACTAAAATAAAACAAAAGAGAAATAAATTATCAAAAATAGTAAAAATACTAAAAACAAAACAAACAAGAAATAAAAATTACAATAAAATAAAGAAAAAAAAACAATAAACAAAACAAAGCAAGTGACAAAAAACTTATGAAATAAAACAAAATAAACAAAATATAAAAAAATAAAAATAAAATCAATCAAATTAATTAAAACAATAAAAATAAAATAAAATAAAGTATAAACAACTAAGAATAATCAAATTAAAATTATGACGAATTCCAACTGAATACAAGTAACGTAAGAATTACGAAAATAAACAAAAACTAAGAGATACAACTAGTGAAAATAAAATAAAGTAAAATAAACAAATAAGCTAAAACAAAATATATAAGAAATAAAAATAAGATAAAAGAAAAACAATTGACAACCAGGGCAAAGGACTAGACAAAGTCAAGTCCCCAGCAACGGCGCCATTTTGCAAACAGGGAAAATGTTCTACTAAAACTAAATTGATAAACCTAGAAATTAATAAAATGAAAAGCCTGTCGGGTTACAAAAATCCCGGTCACTATAGTATAGGGAATTAAGTAACCATGTATCGAATCCACGGGACTTGAAAGGAAATAAGTCTACTCCTAAGAAAACTGGAAATCAATTGGTTGTTTGTTGTTTTTGAAATAGAATTTGCTAAAGTGAAATTTAAATAAATAATTAATGAAATTAAATGATAAATTTGATCAGATGAATGGAACTCCGGGTTTGGGTTGCTCTTTACTGGATGTAGTTAGCAATTCTACAATTCTTACAGATTTTTTTCTTCTTTCGGATTCAACTTTCTACTGCTTCATGCTAAATCCTAGTTCATTGAAGAGCTCACCTATCAGAACATGTCAGCTCTAATCCAGTAACAGGCAAAAACACATAGGCGGAATAAGTGCGAAGAATTATTAGCAATTGCAGTGAGAACTCATCTATCCGACTAGCTCTCCACAAATTTCTAGATTAATTTGAACTCTTTGTAATCACCTTATCTGATCATTACAGGATTCGCAAAACGACTCTATAAACGCGCAAATTTAATAGAGAAGATGAATGATTAGCATTAATCTAGAAACTATCCGATACAATCTCATAATCAAATTGCAGAAATTCTAACTAATTTGTATCCATTACGAACAACTCTCCCCCAGAGCAAATCCTATCTAGCGAGACATAATCATAAAATAGACAGAGAAAAGAGATTGAGAAATCATCTGGAATAGAAAACTTCTAAATTCGCTCCGCTGTCCAGATCTGGAGTTTGACGGGCTAGAGGTTGAAGATGGTGGTGGTGATGGTGTTGATTGATGGTGATGGTGATGGTGATGGAGGGAGGTGAGGCGTGGCATAAGAGCCTCGTCTGAGGCATCCGACGTGAATGGTCTTGTTTCCCCAACCGTATGTGACTTTTTATAACAAAAATAGACATTTTTAACTTTTAAAAATGTCAATTTTCAAATTCTGTACGCGGCGTCCGAACTTGGAAGTTCGGACGCATGTTAGGACAAAATTTTAGGAAGTTTCGACCTCTGTCCGAACATCAAAGTTACGTGAGATAGATGTGTTCGGACATGTCAGTATCCTGACGAGTGAAACTTGTTTCAGACCTATATTCTTCGTTTGGACTCCGTTTTGCTCCCCGTTTGTTGCGTTGCGAAGCTTGTGAAGTGAAGAATGCAATTCCATGGATTTTACCTACATTTGAAACATAAATTTCATCAATTCTTATCTAAACACAAGTCATAGGAAAAACAAATGGTAAATGAGAAATATTTGCCAAATCACTATGAAAAATAAGCAAATTAAACCTTTCAATTGCTCTATATTTCACACTTATCACCCGGTATTGCTTCTTTACACTCGTCAGTATAAAGCTAAGTTTTCCGATCAAAATCACATCAACAATTTCCCCCTTTTTGATGCGGCAAACTGTTGAAGTCTTGAATCCCTTGTATTGATTCCCCCTGAATCTTGTATTACTATAAATTCGCATGAAAGTTCAATCAACTGTCGGCCATCCCCCCTCAATCTCACATGCCCTTCTGCTAACCTGTACTCAGTATAAAACTCACAACCTTTTGTGCATTAAGTGTGATATGACAGTAACTGAAGATATTAAGAAAACAATAGACCAGAAGCTCTATACAGGTAATTTGCATCATAAACCCAACTGAACAAGAGTATTTGCAGAACAAATAAGGAAAGCATATAGTTCAACTCCAAAAGGTCACACTTTAACCATAAGTGTATCACTAGTCTAATCATGCACCAACGATTTGAGCATCAAGCCATATGTCTAAAACCAGATTGCGAGAAATTCAAAGACTTCCAACCATACTTCCCCCTTTGGCCACATCAAAAAGAGGCCAGCAAAAATAGTAAGTATCAAAACGGGAAGGGGTAGGATGCAACCAACTTAAACTAGAATTTTTCTGACTGGTCATCTGAAGAGTTAGTCGCAGACATTAAAAAATTTATCTTGTCCTCCAGGAGCTGGAGCCTATCCATCAATCGCTTTTCCATCGCCACCATTGAGTCTAGGACTGACTGCAACATAGAAGAGGTGGAAGCATAGCATGGTCAGTCTTCTCTTCATGTTGACCCGCCTGTTTGAACTGCCAGCCTGTTTCAGTTAATTCCAAACCCATCTTGGAAAGAGTCACAACAGCCAGATAGTTAGTCGGTTGAGCAGAAATGAAATAAGCATCTTCTTGAACAAGCTTAAAATGATGAAGAACTTTTGTTATCCAGAAAGGGTAAGGAATGGAAGGCTTGGAGCTATTCATAATCAACCGCAAATGTGAGATAATAATCCTTGGCAAGGAAAGACGAATCTTTTTATCTAAGCACCACATTAACCCTAGATCAACTGGAGTGACCTTGTCACGCATATCAGAACGTGGAAAGATTGTTTGATAAGCAAGCAGATGTAGTAGTCTCGGTAACACACCCAGGTCCTTTGTGGATAGTGTTTCAGTCTTGAACTCGCACGAGTTAACCCAAAATGCTGCACCACCTCAGAATGCGGGTGCCACATCCACTTTCTGAGCATTGAACTCAGCTAACCCATCAAGAGGTATGTCAAGAATCATAGCAAGCCATGCCGGAGAAATTATCATCTGGATTCCAGCGACCTCAGTCTTAAACTCGTAAGGAGAGACAAATTCTAAGTTCAGAACAAACGGAAAAAGAAGCTCCGGGTAGTATGTGGTTTCAGAGTTAAACAACTTTTCCCAACCTTGAAATTTCACAATGTCCATTAATGATTCCAAGGAATTCTTTTCTAGCCATTCACAATCTACCAACTTGCCAGGAATAATGTCGGATTCAAACATCGTGCAATTAAAAATAGGTTTCTGTGGAAAATTCCGACCTGGGTTTTGCGACCTTTCTTGACGAATCTCCTTGGCCTTCAATGTGGACGGACGGCGTGCCACAGACTTCAGCCTCTTCGACGATCGCTGCTGCATGACTGGAGAATCATCCTCTTTGCGCTTTGGATTCGCCGAGGAAGCATCTTTGACACCCTGAACTACTTTCTTGGCAGGTGTGCACAACCGACGACGTGATTTGGCCAGTGGAATATCATCCTCTGTTGGAACAGCAGAGGAGTCTTCGTCGCTTACAATGGTGGTTTCTTTCAGAGTTGGAGATTTTACTTCAGGGGAGGGTTTTGAAAGAGAATCAGGAATGGTAGTCTGTTGGCTGTTGTCGGTGGGTTGCATAGTAGCAAGAGGGACAGCTCTTCGTAGATTAGCTGTTCGAAAGAATCCATCGCTGAATTCGAAGGATGTTGAAGAAAGACTCAAGAACAAGGCTAAGGAAGAGAAAGGGTTGGTGCTACTGAGAAACTTCGGGGGAAGACGTGACCAAGTGAGAAAACAGTGAAATTGCGTAAGTATTAGAAAAGGGAAGCGGTGTTGTGTTGTTTTTTTTGTTTTTAAAATAAAACTAATCTCGTTGCTAAACACAATCATTAGGTCTAGACTAAGTCTGTCAGAATAGAACATTCAAAGAAATTATTAAGTTTAAGTACTATCGTTCACAGAGATATCAACCAATATGCCTAAGTAGACGTTGGCTTCAGCCTCCTTTCATTGTTGAATTTCCTAAAATGAATATACAACAAGCAACACATGTGGATTTTCTCGTAATTAACTTATTCGCAACTGCAACTTTCCATTGAAGCGACAAGAGGTGAGAAGTAAAATCATATGCCATATACCTTTAATCACCACAGATCTCATACTCACAGCTTATTAGAATATAAAAAGAACTTCTTCTTTTTTTTATGAAACAACACCTTGACTTTTTCTCTCCATCCATGTAACGACGTTGGGTCAACTTGCCCAGAGTAGTTATCCTTAGGAAGTTAGATGATGAAGCATCCTATAAGACTTAATTGTCGAATGAAAGAGGCCAAATACGTGTTGTTTGTGCTGTGAACAGTGGAATCTCTTGCCTTGTTCATTCCATTATATCAAATGGCCAATTGAATGTTATATCATTAATTTTTATTTCATATCCAGACATGGTGCTTGTGATACACATCAAGGAAATTTATACGAAGAGAGATAAGAAGTTCATTCATCTAACGTAGTCATATTAGGAAGAAGTGCTTAAGTAAACAATAGACTCATCTTAATAATCTCCATAACATTGTATTCATAGAGAGACTTAGTATAGGACACTATCAACCATGTATGGCAATTGGAGACATTTGAATTAAAGGAAATAACAAAAAAAACATTAAAAGCAATCATGTTTAAAGAAATGCAAAGAACAAAAAAGGAAAAAAAAACTTTAAAAGCAATTCGATCCGTCTCTCACTTGGTATCTACCATGCCAATCTCAAAACGAAGTTTCTCAAAGGCTTCTCTGGGTAATGGCTTGGTGAATATGTCAGCCAACTGTTTTTCTGTGGGACAATGAATAAGAATTACGCTGCCATGTTCAACATGATCGCGAATGAAATGATGATGAATGTCAATGTGTTTGAACGTGAGTGATGAACTGGATTTTTGGTTAGCTCAATTGCGCTAGTATTGTCACAATAGATAGGAATAGGAGTGAAGAATAGACCAAAATCCTCAAGCTGCTGATGAAGCCATAATATCTGGGCACAACACGCCGCCGCAGCCACATACTCAGCCTCAGTCGTAGACAGAGCAACCGAAGCTTGTTTCCGAGAGGACCAAGCTATTAGATTAGAACCCAAGAATTGAGCCGCGCCTGTTGTACTCTTCCGATCAGTAAGGGAACCACCAAAATCTGCATCAGTATATCCAGCGAGAGTAGGTCAAGAAGTAGCCGTGTATAGAAGTCCAAGTGAAGATGTCCCTTGTAAATATCGAAAATTCGTTTGGCAGCCTTTACATGGGGTGTTTTAGGATTAGATTGGAATCGAGCACAGAAACACACACTCTGCATAATGTCAGGATGACTCGCGGTAAGATAGAGAAGAGATCCTATCATTCCCCTATAAATAGTTGGATCTATGGACTCTGCAGTGGATTCCAGTCCAAGTCTGAGAGTTATGGACATCGGAGTAGACATTGGTTTGCACTCATGGAACTTATATTTGGTCAGAAGTTCCAAGGTGTACTTAGTTTGGCTGACAAATGTGCCATCAGCTGTTTGGCGAATCTGCAAACTGAGAAAGAAGGTTAACTCACCCATGTTACTCATTTGGAACTCTTTTGTCATCATGGACTCAAAATCTATTGTCAGTTGTGGACTAGTGGACCCGAAAACAATGTCATCAACATATATCTGTACCAGAAGCTTATCAATTCCACATTGTTTGATAAACAAAGTACGATCAACATGTCCTCGTACAAACTGTTGGCTAACAAGAAATGAGGTCAATCTTTCATACCACGCCCTTGGTGCTTGCTTAAGACCATATAAAGCTTTTTTCAACCGATAGACATGAGTAGGATAAGTGGGATCTTCAAAGCCCGGTGGCTGAGAAACATATACATCTTCCTTGAGATGTCCATTTAAGAACGCACACTTTACGTCCATCTGGTAGAGTGTGAACCTATGTAAGGTGGCAAAGGCAATAAGCAAGCGAATAGCTTCAAGTCGTGCTACTGGGGCATAGGTTTCATCAAAGTCCAATCCCTCCTATTGATTATACCCTTTGGCAACTAGTTGAGCTTTATTCCTGGATATCTCACCATTTGAGTCCAGCTTATTCCGATAAACCCACTTTGTGCCTATGACATTCTGATTTTCGGGTTTCTCAACAAGTTCCCATACCTCATTTCTTACAAATTCATTCAACTCCTCATGCATAGCATTTATCCAACTCTCATGTTCTAACGCCTCCTTTACAGTCTTTGGCTCTACTGTCGACACAAAACCAAAGAAAGCACAAAACGTTTGTGCATTCGACCGGGTTTGGACTCCTGAGTTTAAATCTGACAGAATATTATTGATCTCTATACATGGGGCATTCCGAGATGTCAGACGATGCGTGACCCCGGCTTCCTGGCTTACTGCTGGTGGCAAGTTGGTTTGTTCTGGTGGTGTAGCTTCTGAGTTATGAACTGATAATGGGAGAACTTCAGTTCTCACTACTTCTTCTCTAATTCGGCTCCGAACTATTATCCATGGGTATATCTTCAACCTTATACCGAAAGAGGTATTCTATCTCCTGTTGACTTACTCGTCCACCAAAGTTATTCTCGTCAACTTGACATTTGCAGATTCTTCACAACCAAGGTGCGCTTGTTAAAAACCCGATAAGCTTTACTGCTCATTGCATAACCGAGAAAAACACCTTCATCACTTCTTTTATCAAACTTCCCTAGTTGATCCTTTCCGTGATTAAGGATGTAACATGTACACCCAAACACCCTGAAATGGGATATAGATGGCTTGCGCCCTTTGTACAGTTCATAGGGGTTTTTGATTAGAATTGGGCGAATCAATGCTCTATTGAGAATATAGCATGTTGTGTTTATAGCTTCTCCCCAGAAACTTGGTGCAAGACCACTACCATTCAACATTGTACGAGCCATTTCTTGGAGTGTCCTATTTTTACGTTCCACCACTCCATTTTGCTGAGGGGTTCTAGCTGCAGAATAAGTATGAGTGATTCCATGGTCAGTACAGAACTGAGACATCTTCTGATTGATAAATTCCGTCCCCTGATCAGTTCGAATGGTCTTGACTTTATTCTCTGTTTGAGTCTGAATTTTAGTAAACAGACCTACAACCTCACCAAAAGTTTGATCCTACTACTATGAAGTAGAATCACCCATGCGTACCTCGAGAAATCGTCAACAATCACGAGTATGTATCTCTTGCCTGACCTGTTTTGTATCCTCATCGGTCCCATTAAATCCATATGAATCAATTCTAAAGTCTTGGTACTACTGACCGCATGAGTTGGAACATGTGAAATCCTAGTTTGTTTGTTCAGAGCACAATCAGCACAAAATATATCATGACTTATCCTCCGTTGTGGTAACCAGTTGACTAACTCCTTAAGTCTTAATTTGTTAATCAATCTATGATGAGCATGTCCTAACCTTCGATGCCACAAAATTTCTTCATCATCTTTAACCGTAAGACTAGTCAGATCTTCCTGGTCATTCACATCGACCATGTAGAGATTTCCTACTCTGCAACCTTGTAAGTACCTCCTGTATACCTTGTTACGTATTTTAAATCCATTTGAATCAAAGATAACCTCCGAGGGACCCTTGTCACACACTTGTGACACACTTAATAGATCATGACTGAGACCCTCCACCAAACTAACCTGATCAATGCAGTTCTCTTTGCTGATAGTTCCTATTCCTATTATTCTCCCTTTGCCATTGTTTCCAAATGTTACTTTTCCTCCTCGATGTTCAACCAAAGTTTGAACTTCTTCTCGTCTCCACTCATATGTCTTGAGCACCCACTGTCCATCAGCCACCAGTTCTCACATAACGAAGTAGCCAATGCCTAAACACACCCAATCATTGTTTAGCTTTAGGTACCCAACTAGCCTAGGTCCCGTTTTATGGTTAAAATAGAACGGTTGTGTTTGTATGAGCTCTAGACTGAGTTAATTGTTAACTAAGACCTTCTATAGTATAAACTCCTACAAAAACCATACTATGACCGTGTCTATGGCAGTATCGACAGTAATATGTTTGACTTGATATATTTAACATTCGATACCTTTCTCATTGGTGTATAAACTGAAGTGACGCTTTTCTTCTTCCCGGTTAGCATCTGAGTTAAATCTGCCTTCTAGTTACCAAACGGGATTCCGTGGCATTGCTATTTCGTTTTCCCTCTTAGCCTTAGACATGTTATCCTCTAACACTCATTTTGCTTTCTTAAGTTCTCATGCCTTTCTTGTAGTGTCCTAAATTCAGATTGAACTGAAATACCCCAAATCTAAATAATATTATTTATCATTATTTATTGGAATATAATCCAAATATAAATCATTTCACGTACGCATGCAACCCATGCATGAAAACGTTACGTAAAAACAGTCGTTTCACCATAAACGCTAAAACGCCTTAGAAGCATATGGTCAAACATGACCTTGTATGACCCTCTAATATTCAAACTAAATGGTCATACAATTATTATATGAATATACAAATATATTCCCTAAGCTATATTCAGTCAAATACGCAAAATGCTCGGGAGTGCTCACACCCGCTCCTTAAAGCACGAAAAGTCCGGAGGAGTGCCGAGGTGGCACGAACTCCTATAAAATTAATTCCTAGAGTTCCTAACATCATTATTTATCATTCTAAAGAGAACCCACGAAGTGGTTTCTCAAAATTCAGCAAAAACCAAAGGAGGATTTCTTAGCGCTCCTTTTTGGCCGGGAGTGTCCCGATGGCCCGTAATTATGTCACGGGTTGATATAACCCCATATAACTCAATGTAACATCTTAGTATATGTTTATTTACTATAATAAGTGTTTACAAACACTTGGAACTCATAAGAACAATTGGTTTCCCAAAATTTCCTTAGAGCACAAAAACACACCTTCGGGTGTCACGAAAATGCGTTTTACGCAATTACCTTGTAGTTTTTGACATGCCACGAATTGGTAATCTTAAAAAGGGTTAAAATGACCTTCTAAATCAGTTGGTGTGACTAGTCAACAAGGCTCTCTATAGGGGCCGATTTTAAGGGCAAAAACTAGTATAAATTTGCTTTAAAAATTTATAAAAGGCTTAAACATGATGACTCATCATCCCATGTGTTATATTACTTAATGTCTAAGTATGTAGGTCTCATTTGACCAGAGAGCTGTCGAAATTAGGTCATTGAGCAAGCACATGTGAGCTAGGAAGAAAACAAATGCAAAAAGGCAAAAGTAGATCTAAGATTCCTTCTTTTTGCTTTTTCTTACAAACTAAGCTATCTTCCATGTTCTTCCTTGGCTCTTCATGGCCGGTTTTTGAGCTCCATTCAGACCTTAAATTCGTGACCTACATGAAGGAGAAGACAAGCCATGTGACATTGAAAAATCAAAGAATAAACTCACCTTTTCTCACCTTGTCTTCTAGCCAATAATTGTCTTGCCAACTCTTGCCTTGTCACACCTCACATGCCCTATAACATGGCCGTTTTTATTGCTGGAAAGGAGGCATTTATTGAGCCAATCAAACATGAATTAAACTAAGGAAAAGAATTGTCAAATGACATTAAAAAATTGACAAACACAAATCAATTCTAAATTGCATTCTACCTTTACGTGAGTGAGCTTCATTTCCCTCCTTGCACATTCTTGCACGGTTTGGTAAGCTCTCTCCTCTCTCTTCTAGCTTCATCTTCTTCCTTTGAAGCTCTTAAGTCCATCAATGGAGTTTTAACTTCTATCTTCATCTTAAGGTAATTTCCTAGCATTTCTTGGCAAGTCTTGAAGCAAAACTCTTCCTAGCATATCAAGGTGGTTCGGCCACATTTAGTTCTCCAAGGGGATTGTCCAAACCAACATTAAACCAAGGAGCATCTCAAGGTTATCTTAAGGTAGGTTTTAAAGCTTGGAAATCCTTAAAACACATTTTTGTGTAACCAAGTTCTACCTCTTCTAAGTCTCTTTTCTTCTTCATTTTGATGAAGGAAAACTTGTTCTTCATCTACCTTAGGAGTGGCGAATTATAAGGAGAAAAGTCTAAGGTAAAGTCTTGTAAACTACTTCCAAATCTACTTAAGATCTTTATTCAAGATCTAACTCCTAAACACCTTCACCTCTTGCATAAAACCGAAGAGGAGCATCAAGTTTACCTAGGAGAAAGCTTGGAGATTCAAGAAGAAGTTCAAGCACTTAACCACCTTTGTTAAGAAGTAAGTTTACTAAGTAAATCTTTATGTTATAAGCTTTGTTAAGCTTCTAAAAATTGTACAAAAATTATGTACACCTCCTAGGTAATTAATACCGAAATTACTTGGTTTTATATGCCAAAAATATAATCTATAACATATATAGAAAATATTTACCTAAGACACATTTTTGTGTCACAAAATTTATTTATGTTACAAATTAATTAAGGCCGAAAGTGTCTTGGGCAAAAATGCTTATTTTTGAGCTAAGAATAAATATAAGACATTACAATAATTTATACATGAGTTATATGACTCATATGAATTTATGTACATTTATTATGACATATAAATCCACTTTTATATACTATATGGTCACTAAATAAATATGGCCGAATTACCTAAGTGTTAAATAGGTATTAATGACCTACTTAGGTATATAAACTTATATCATAAAGTTTTGTGAGTTAAAAATATTTTATTAGAGCTTAAATGGCTAATTAATTAGATTATGTGGCTTAAGTATTTTTACAAAGTTTAGTGGGTTTAGTATAAAAACCGAGAGCTAAAGGGGTACTTAGTGTAATTATGAAATATATAAGGTTAGGATTAAGTTTATGAATTTTAGATAATTTAAACAAGTGTTTAAGTAACACTTTTTAAGTTTTGGGCTATTATGTAATTTATAAAAGTTGCTATGAAAGTTTAGAATATATTAGTGGGCGAATTCATAATTAAGAGAATTATTAGATTCACTTTTGAAATTTTAAGGAATTAAATATTTAGACTATAGTTTATAAGTTATTAAGAACCTATTATAAAGTTTTGGGATGAAAATGTAATTAATGGAAAGTTCAAGACCAAAGCCGAATTCTTTTGGGTTAGTTTGGTAATTTAAGAATTATATATATATATTCGGCATTTATGGAGAATTAAAATTAAAACTATAGTTTACATGACATTATGTAAGGTTATAAGATTTTGTGGTTAGATTGTAATTATAAGGAATAAATATATATTGGCCGAAATTTAAGGGGCTAAGTTGTAATTTTTGAGAGTTATAATATTTAAAAGCTATACACCAAAATATTAGGGGTGGTTTTGTAATTTAGCTAAATAAGAAATTAAAACTCTATAATATAATGAGATTAGAATTTAATATTAAGTTTATGAAATTATGTGGTTGTTTTGTAAATAACCGAAATATAAGAGTAAGATTTAGATTAAAATAAATATAGGTCCTACATGGATATTTTGAGGATTAGAAGAAAGAATTTTGATTAAAGGAATTATGGAATTAGAACTATGGCTTATATAGTTATAAGGAATTAAAAGAAACAATAAGTATTGTTTATGACTAAAAGGAGAATAAGGAAATTATAAGAATATTATGTCATTGTAAGACATTTAAATATAGTTAAGAAAATTATAAGTTGTTATGTCAACTAGACAATTAAAATAAACAACAAATATAGTACATGAATAAATAACACATTTATGTACATTAAAGGATTTATAAATAAATCAAAAGGAATAACAAATAAGTTATACATAAATCATGAGGTAATTAAAAGAAATAAACCTCACATGAAATAACAAATAAAGATTTGTTAAAAGATCCAATAGATCATTATATAAGGGTAACATAAATTAACCCTCTCAGTTAATCCTATTCTAGGACTTTGTTTGACCAGACGTTGACCGGGAATTTACAAGTACAGTCTACGGTGAACGGTATGGGATTCTTGCAACCTGTTTTCTAACGGATTACACTGGCTTGTGTGCTATCTGTTGTTTGAAATAACGACCAAGATAATTAATGTAAACTGTTGTTTTACTCTTGCACACTGTGGTATTATTTTATGTGCGTGATTGTTGCTGACTACAACGTGTATGTCCCACGCATACAAACACTACTATACCAGTGGATTAAATACCTGCGTTTCAGTATACCGAGGACTTGTACTCAAGTCTCTCACTAACTTCACTTTATAACATACGTCATTATCCTAAACGTGATAATTGACAATACACATTGTGTTCTTGTTTAACGTCTTTATATGACACTTAACAATTATATACTTCGAGATTGAGGAGCCCAGTTGGATCTGGCCATGCATGCTACGGGAGTTGTACCTGTCTCAGGTCGTCTCCTACTACGTCGCGACGGAACATTCAGTTGGGAGGAAGACTTTATTCCTTCCGGGATTCAAATGCCCTTCAGTTCGAGGAAGACTTTATTCCTCTAGTGGGTTCTTATTTCCCACGCCATTCAGTTCAGGGTTTGACTACGTCATCTCCTGGGGTTTTTATACCCAACCTTTCTTTATAACGAGGTCACTATACCTCCACTATTTCAGATATTCAGTTATAACTGTCAGTCCCATTGTGTGGACCGACTATCAGTAAAGAATTTCAGTTCAGCTAACTCGACCTTCTGTGTCTTGTTCTATGTGACATTATTGTCCTTGTATGGATACTTGTTATTATCAGACTATGCTTGTTTACAGCTTTATAAAAATGAACTGCATGTATTCGACAAAGTAGTTGGTGTGGCCCGGTAGACGATGGGCTGCACGTTTTCCATACCAGCATTGTTTGCTGAGCCCCTTTGGGGCACCCCCATTTTTCAGGTACCTGAAGATTGAGAAGTTCACACACTGAGTGTAGGTGGGGTAGACCAAGCTTTGGGAGTCTACTATTAGTTATTTGTTTTATTTCAGTATTGTACTTTTGAGTTTGATTCCTAGTATCTCGGGTTGTATCTGTATTCCAGACCGTGACATTTGAGGATTGTATTTGGACTTAGCCTTGTTGGTCACAAGGGTGGCCAACGGCATTGTAATACCGCCCGGTTGTTGTATTTATTTCCGCTGCAGTTGTATTTTATTTGGGAGTGATCGCCGTTCAGTTTATTGGATTTCGGGTTGGGGTATTACAAAAATGGTATCAGAGCGTAGTTACGCTCTGGATACAAGGATACACCGAGATTAGGATATCTAATACTTTAGGTTAAGGTTGAGAGATAGTATTGAAAGGAGTTTAAGTTAGTTTTACTTAGACTACTATCCAAGACCAAGATAGTGACCTCAGTGTCTAATATACCTCAACATCCTGCAGATGTCAGGAAGAGGAGGACGACGTGGACAGGCCGATGAGGAGCCAAACGTCAGGCTGGCAGACATTGCCACCTTAATTGCTCAGGCATTCGCACAGGCGGGGGTTGGACAGCAGCAGCAGCTACCTCCACCACCACCACCCAGGGAGAGAGATTGGGTGAAGAGTTTGGCTGATCTGAGGCCAACTGCATTCAAGGGGCAGACTGACCCTGCTCACTTGGAGACCTACATCATGGAGATGGAGACAGCGTTCGAGACGCTTGCAGTCCCAGCTAGGAAAAAGTAAGACTTGCTGCCTTTTATCTGAAGGATGCAGCTAGAGATTGGTGGAACATGGTGAAAGCCGACCACCTGGATGACCCAGCTTTTACTTGGGGACATTACACTGCACTACTTAGGGGCAAATACTACCCGGCCCACACCAGGATGGTGAAGACTCGGGAGTTTGACGCCTTGGAGCAGACGGGGAAGATGTCAGTGGATGAGTACTATGCGAAGTTCACTTCGCTACTCCGACTATTACCCGGCATAGGATACTCGGACCAGGTCTTGGTCGACCGATTCTACGGGGGACTGAGCCCTCGACTTCAGTTTGGGATGGGACCAATCATCCCTACCAGTTTGCAGGTAAAACAGGAAAGACATAAATCAGTTGGAAATCTTATTACATACTATACCCCATCATGGGAGATTTGGAGATTAATACCTTAGATTTCAGGAATGTACCATGCTGCCTCCGTTGTGGAGATACTTGTAAGAGAAGGGATGCTTTGAGCTCCCAAAAGAGGAAGGACGGACCTGGTGGCGAAGATGCCAAGCAGGGGAACTCCTACAGAAGGAACAAACCCTATCAGAAAGGCCAGGGGTCCTATCAAGGAAAGGGAACCAAACTACTGGGAACCCCCAGTCAGGAACCTACGGAGCGGCAGCTCCACAGAAAACTTACCCACCTAAGGGTAGGCACCTTAATCAAGCAGTTAGACTTGAAACTTTTGTGATTACCTTAGTACATTGGAATGCGTAATTAACCTTGATTTTATTAGGTTCTGGATCTGGCTCAAACACGGGCCAGAAGTATGTCCGCCGTTTCAACTGTAAGCAGTGCGGAAAGGATCACCCCGGTGTGGACTGCCAGGGGAGAAGGTCATGTGCCGCTACTGTCAGATACTCGGGCATCGTGCCTTCGAGTGCATCCGAAACCCGGAGAGCAGGAACTACCGCCCGGGAGCAAAGCCAAACACCGGCCCTAAGAATGGAGCTAGCGATACTCGCCCTCCACCAACAACCAGGCTCAAGGGTATAAGGGCAAGGGCCCAGCATCGGGACCCGCCCTACATGTCATGGACCGCTCAGATGAGGCTGGTCCCTCTACTAACCCAGGTAATTCTAAACCACGTGAACCTATTATTGAGCAATGGATGATGTGAATGAGTGCTTGCATGCCTTGATTGTCTAATTGAGTAGGAGAGAATTAGTAAGACTCATTAGTAAAATTTAAACCACGTAGGAAGCTATAAGATATGCTTTCCTATCCCCTCACCGCCCTCCCTGGAAGAAAACATTATCAAATACAAGAACCAGGGAACGAACAATGTAAGGTTATCCAACCAGGATTGATACTACTCAAAGGATACCTAACACCGGAGACACAAATTGCAATCATCAGAAGGTGTCAAGAATTGGGAGCAGGACCAGGAGGGTTCTACACTCCAGAATTTCCAGGAGGATCAAAAATGAAGCTGAAAATGATGTGCTTGGAAAGGATTGGAATCCTTATACCAAGAACTACCAGGATACAAGAAATGGAGATGGAGCACAAGTGCCAAAAATCCCAGAAGAATTTTTACAAATTGTGGAACAAGCAGTTACTACAGCTCAGCAGATGGAAGAAGATCCAGTTCCCAACTTAAGGGCTGATCTATGTATCATCAACTTCTATGAAGAAGGAGGCCGTTTAGGGCTACACCAGGACAATGATGAAACAAAAGGGTCCCTTGAACAGGGGATACCAGTATTATCTTTGTCTATTGGAGATGACGCAGAGTTCCTTTATGGCGAGCAGAAGCGTGTGGACCTTGCAAAGAAATTATATTGAGTTCAGGAGATGTTTTAATAATGGGTGGAAAGTCAAGGTTGCTATACCATGGAATTAAGAGGGTTAAGCTAACACAGCACCTTCGACAGTGATAAACACCACTCACATGAGACCAGGAAGATTAAGTTTGACTTTTAGAAAGTATTAGTGTTGTAATTTGTTTTTGGACTTCAGAAAGGAGATCATCTCATCAATGAAGCATTATTGTTTGTGAAGTGAATGTCTTTAGACCCCATCATGTATCAAAGTACTTACTCAGATTCTGTTATTAGGTTTGCTAAGGAGACGGAAGGTGCCTTAAGTATACTTACTGAGGAGGAGGCCAGCAAGGGCGGCTCGATTCTCACTGGTACCTTTCCGGTTAATGGAGTGGATGCATTAGTACTGTTCGACTCCGGAGCCTCACATACTTTCGTTTCGCCTACGCTTGCGGGGAAGTTGGGGCTAGACGCAGTAGAGTTACCTGATTTTAAGGTGGCACTCCCGTCTAAGGAGAAGATCAGTTGCACTCGTCTTTATAGAGGAGCCACTATCAGTATTAAGGAGGAGGAATTTCCTATTGACCTTATTGAGTTCAGAGGTCTAGGATTCGATGTTATAGCCGGGATGGACTGGCTGGGGCGGCACAGAGGCCGCATTCTTTGTGCAGAGCGCAGACTGTTGCTTAAGAGCCCATCAGGAGTGACAGTATCTTACCGTCAGAGCCCTAGGGCACCATCGATAAAAGTTATATCTGCTATGTCCATGTACAAGCACGTCAGGAAGCAGAAGGAGGTATATCTATGTTATGTTCAGGATGTAGAGCATGACCCTGATTTTGATCCAGCTATGCCAGTGGTGTCGGAATTTCCAGATATTTTTCCAAAGGAACTTCCAGGCTTACCGCCATCCAGAGAGGTAGAGTTCTCCATCGAATTACTACCAGGTACCGGTCCCATAGCTAAGGCACCGTACCGTATGGCACCAGCAGAGATGGCTGAGCTGAAGGAGCAGCTGAAAGATTTATTGGACAAGGGATACATACGACCTAGCGTATCTCCTTGGGGAGCACCAGTCCTATTTGTGAAGAAGAAGGATGGAAGCCTTCGTTATGTATTGATTACAGAGAGCTTAATGCAGTATCGGTGAAGACAAATATCCACTACCACGGATTGATGATTTGTTTGATCAGTTGAGAGGAGCAAAAGTATTTTCGAAGATCGATTTGAGATCAGGCTACCATCAGATACCTATCAGGGAGCAAGACATAGAAAAGACAGCATTCAGAACACGGTATGGCCACTATGAGTTTACGGTCATGCCTTTTGGCTTGTCAAATGCACCTGCAGTCTTCATGGATTTGATGAACAGATTATTCAGAGAGCAGTTGGATAAGACCGTGGTTGTATTCATCGATGACATCCTAATTACTCAAAGTCTAGAGAAGAGCATGAGAGTCACCTCCGACATGTACTTGAGATCCTAAGGGAGAACCAGCTTTATGCTAAGTTCTCCAAATGTGAGTTTTGGTTGGACAGAGTTTCCTTTTTAGGACATGTTATCTCAGATGCTGGGATCGCAGTGGATCCAGCAAAGATAGAAGCAGTTCGCACTTGGCCTAGGCCAAAGACAGTTACGGACATCAGGAGTTTCCTTGGTTTAGCAGGTTACTACAGAAGGTTTGTCAGAGACTTCTCCAAAATAGCCAAACCTATGACCAGCTTAATGAAGAAGGATGCACCTTTCACATGGACTACTGAATGTGAGACCTCATTCGAGCTTCTGAAGAATGCTCTTGACATCAGCACCAGTTTTGACTATACCTGAAGGCACAGAGGGTTATGAAGTTTACTGTGATGCATCAGGTAGGGGATTAGGGTGTGTACTCATGCAGAATGGGAAGGTAGTCGCCTACGCTTCCCGACAGTTGAAGAAACATGAGGAAAACTATCCCACACATGACTTGGAGCTTGGAGCTATTGTTTTTGCTTTGAAGATCTGGCGCCACTACCTGTATGGTGTCCAGATGACCGTATATTCGGATCACAAGAGTTTGAAGTATGTATTCACCCAAAAGGAGTTAAACATGAGACAAAGAAGATGGGTTGAATTTCTTAAGGACTATGATATTGATTTGCAGTACAAGGAAGGGAAAGCTAATGTTGTAGCAGACGCACTGAGTCGACGAGCACATTCCCTAAATGCCATTGTGGCTAGCTCGAGTCTTATGGACGACATACGTAGAGCACAGCAGAGTGATCAGCGAATGATGGAGATCAGTCAGAAGTTGTCTGACGGTACATTTGAAGGTGGGAAGTATGAGTTCCAGTTACATGATGATGGACTCATCAGATTGAAGGGAGATTGTGTATTCCCAGAGACAGCACAGATATTAAGGAGCATATTCTTCGAGAGTCCCACACTTCTACCACATCTGTCCATCCAGGAGCTTCTAAGATGTACAAAGATCTAAAGAGGTATTTCTGGTGGAGTGGTATGAAGGGCGACGTGACAGAGTATGTGATTCGATGTCTCACTTGTCAGAAAGTGAAATTCGAACATAGACGACCAGGAGGTATGGTACAGTCTATGCCAGTTCCAGAGTGGAAGTTTTATGATATCTCTATGGACTTCGTGGTGGGACTACCACCTACGAGAGGAGGACTTAATATGATTTGGGTTGTTGTTGATCGACTGACTAAGGTTGCTAGGTTTTTCCGATGAAAGACACTTGGAAAGTGCCTAAGTTAGCAGAGCTATTTGAGAAAGAGATTATCAGACATCATGGAGTACCTAAGACTATTGTTTCAGATCGAGACACTAGATTTCTCTCACGATACTGGCGAGCTACTCGCGAGGCACTTGGCACTGAATTGAAGCTTAGCACAGCATTTCATCCTCAGACAGATGGTCAGTCAGAGAGGACTATTCAGACCTTAGAGGACATGCTACGAGCATGTGCCTTGGACTTTCAGGGCAGCTGGATAGATAGATTACATCTCATCGAGTTTGCTTACAATAACAGCTATCACGCCTCTATACAGATGTCACCTTTTCAGGCTTTATATGGCAGACCATGCCGCACACCTTTGTGCTGGGACGAGTCTAGTGAGACCGTCATCATTGGGCCTGAGTACTTGGAGCAAGTCCAGGCAGAAGTTCAGCAGATCAGAAACAATATGAAAGCAGCACAGGACAGACAGAAATCATATGCTGATGAGAGGCGACGAGACCTTGAGTTCGCAGTTGGCGACCAGGTATTTCTACGAGTTTCACCCATGAAGGGTGTATTCAGATTTGGTCAGAAGGGCAAGCTAAGCCCGAAATTTGTAGGACCCTACGCTATCATAGAGCGGGTGGGCCTAGTGGCATATCGACTTGATTTGCCAGCCGAGTTGGGCAAAGTACACAATGTTTTTCACGTGTCTCAGCTTAAGAAATACATGCCTCATCCTTCTCATGTTCTACAACCAGAGACACTCTCTTTAGAACCAACAATGCGGTATGTGGAAACACCGCAAAGAATCTTAGATAGAAAGACACGAGAGACTCGAAACAAGTCTGTGAGCCTCGTGAAGGTTCTTTGGTCGAACCACGATGTGGAAGAGGCCACATGGGAACTCGAAGCTGATATGCGAGCGAAGTTTCCCTCATTATTTACCGACTAGGCACTTTAGTCTAGGGTACGGGGGCGTACCCCTTCTTTTTGGGGGGTAGAGCCTTTTTCATTTTTGAGTTTAGTGTGCACTTTGTTGCACCTTGTGCATTGCATTTGTTGCTTTTGTGCATTTCAGTTGTTGCACTTTTGTGCATTTCAGTTGTTGCACTTTTGTGCATTTCAGTTGTTGCACTTTTGTGCATTTCAGTTTGTTGCACTTTGTGCATTTCAGTGACACCTTGTCTTGTATGTGTTCTTGTGTAACACTGTGTTTAAATGTACCTTGTACTTCTACTAGATGGTGTGTACCTTGTTACACTACAATAAATTTATGTGCACTACTCTGCACTATCAGACATGAAAAGTGACTATGTTATTACATACACTATATTGTCCCAAGTATTCCTGTTGTGTTGATACACTGTGAACTTAGGGATATAGAGACTTGGGACTTGATCCCTAAAAATTAGATTGAGTTGTGGATACTTAGTGGAACTTGATTCCCCCACAACCTTATACTTTAGATATGAGACTTCGGGGCGAAGTCCTTTTTTAAGGGGGTAGATTGAAATACCCCAAATCTAAATAATATTATTTAATCATTATTTATTGGAATATAATCCAAATATAAATCATTTCACGTACGCATGCAAACCCATGCATGAAAACGTTACGTAAAAACAGTCGTTTCACCATAAACGCTAAAACGCCTTAGAAGCATATGGTCAAACATGACCTTGTATGACCCTCTAATATTCAAACTAAATGGTCATACAATTATTATATGAATATACAAATATATTCCCTAAGCTATATTCAGTCAAATACGCAAAATGCTCGGGAGTGCTCACACCCGCTCCTTAAAGCACGAAAAGTCCGGAGGAGTGCCGAGGTGGCACGAACTCCTATAAAATTAATTCCTAGAGTTCCTAACATCATTATTTATCATTCTAAAGAGAACCCACGAAGTGGTTTCTCAAAATTCAGCAAAACCAAAGGAGGATTTCTTAGCGCTCCTTTTTGGCCCGGGAGTGTCCCGATGGCCCGTAAATTATGTCACGGGTTGATATAACCCCATATAACTCAATGTAACATCTTAGTATATGTTTATTTACTATAATAAGTGTTTACAAACACTTGGAACTCATAAGAACAATTGGTTTCCCAAAATTTCCTTAGAGCACAAAAACACACCTTCGGGTGTCACGAAAATGCGTTTTACGCAATTACCTTGTAGTTTTTGACATGCCACGAATTGGTAATCTTAAAAAGGGTTAAAATGACCTTCTAAATCAGTTGGTGTGACTAGTCAACAAGGCTCTCTATAGGGGCCGATTTTAAGGGCAAAAACTAGTATAAAATTTGCTTTAAAATTTATAAAAGGCTTAAAATATGATGACTCATCATCCCATGTGTTATATTACTTAATGTCTAAGTATGTAGGTCTCATTTGACCAGAGAGCTGTCGAAATTAGTCATTGAGCAAGCCATGTGAGCTAGGAAGAAAACAAATGCAAAAGGCAAAAGTAGATCTAAGATTCCTTCTTTATGCTTTTCTTACAAACTAACTCTTCCATGTTCTTCCTTGGCTCTTCATGGCCGGTTTTTGAGCTCCATTCAGACCTTAAATTCGTGACTACATGAAGGAGAAGACAAGCATGTGACATTGAAAAATCAAAGAATAAACTCACCTTTTCTCACCTTGTCTTCTAGCCAAAATAATTGCTTGCCAACTCTTGCCTTGTCACACCTCACATGCCCTATAACATGGCCGTTTTTATTGCTGGAAAGGAGGCATTTATTGAGCCAATCAAACATGAATTAAACTAAGGAAAAGAATTGTCAAATGACATTAAAAATTGACAAACAAAATCAATTCCAAATTGCATTCTACCTTATACGTGAGTGATCTTCATTTCCCTCCTTGCACAATTCTTGCACGGTTTGGTAAGCTCTCTCCTCTCTCTTCTAGCTTCATCTTCTTCCTTTGAAGCTCTTAAGTCCATTAATGGAGTTTTAACTTCTATCTTCATCTTAAGGTAATTTCCTAGCATTTCTTGGCAAGTCTTGAAGCAAAACTCTTCCTAGCATATCAAGGTGGGTTCGGCCACATTTAGTTCTCCAAGGGATTGTCCAAACCAACATTAAACCAAGGAGCATCTCAAGGTTATCTTAAGGTAGGTTTTAAAGCTTGAAATCCTTAAAACACATTTTTGTGTATACCAAGTTCTACCTCTTCTAAGTCTCTTTTCTTCTTCATTTTGATGAAGGAAACTTGTTCTTCATCTACCTTAGGAGTGCCGAATTTATAAGGAGAAAAGTCTAAGGTAAGTCTTGTAAAACTACTTCCAAATCTACTTAAGATCTTTATTCAAGATCTAACTCCTAAACACCTTCACCTCTTGCATAAAACCGAAGAGGAGCATCAAGTTTACCTAGGAGAAAGCTTGGAGATTCAAGAAGAAGTTCAAGCACTTAACCACCTTTGTTAAGAAGTAAGTTTACTAAGTAAATCTTTATGTTATAAGCTTTGTTAAGCTTCTAAAAATTGTACAAAAATTATGTACACCTCCTAGTTATTAATACCGAAACTACTTGGTTTTTATGCCAAAAATATAATCTATAACATATATAGAAAATATTTACCTAAAGACACATTTTTGTGTCACAAAATTTATTTATGTTACAAATTAATTAAGGCCGAAATGTCTTGGGCAAAAATGCTTATTTTTGAGCTAAGAATAAATATAAGACATTACAATAATTTATACATGAGTTATATGACTCATATGAATTTATGTACATTTATTATGACATATAAATCCACTTTTATATACTATATGGTCACTAAATAAATATGGCCGAATTACCTAAGTGTTAAATAGGTATTAATGACCTACTTAGGTATATAAACTTATATCATAAAGTTTTGTGAGTTAAAAATATTTATTAGAGCTTAAATGGCTAATTAATTAAGTTATGTGGCTTAAGTATAATTTTTACAAAGTTTAGTGGGTTTAGTATAAAAACCGAGAGCTAAAGGGGTACTTAGTGTAATTATGAAATAATATAAGGTTAGAATTAAGTTTATGAATTTTAGATAATTTAAACATGTGTTTAAGTAACACTTTATTAAGTTTTTGGGCTATTATGTAATTTATAAAAGTTGCTATGAAAGTTTTAGAAATATTAGTGGGCGAATTCATATTAAGAGAATTATTAGATTCACTTTTGAAATTTTAAGGAATTAAATATTTAGACTATAGTTTATAAGTTAATAAGAACCTATTATAAAGTTTTGGGATGAAAATGTAATTAATGGAAAGTTCAAGACCAAAGCCGAATTCTTTTGGGGTTGTTTGGTAAATTTAAATGAAATTATAATATATATATTTCGGCATTTAATGAGAATAAAATTAAAACTATAGTTTATAAGACATTTATGTAAAGGGTTAATAAGATTTATTGGTGGTTTAGCATTGTAATTATAAGGATAAATATATATGGGCCGAACATTTAGGGGGCTCGATGGTAATTTTTGATAGTTTATAATAATTTCAAAGCTTACCCAAAATATTAGGGGTGGTTTTGTAATTTAGCTGAAAAGAAATTAAAACGCTATATATAATGAGATTAAGAACTTTAATACTTTAGTTATGAATTAATTGTGGTTGTTTTAAATAACCGAAATATAAGAGTAAGGATTTAGATTAAATAAATATAGGTCCTACATGGATATTTGAGGAATTAGAAGAAAGAATTTTGATTAAAGGAATTATGGAATTAAACTATGGCTTATGTAGTTATAAGGAAAAAAGAAACAATAATATTTTTTGTAAAAGGAGAATAAAAATAAGAATTTATGTCATTGTAAGACATTTAAATATAGTTAAGAAAATTATAAGTTGTTATGTCACTAGACAATTAAAATAAACAACAAATATAGTACATGAAATAAACACATTATGTACATTAAAGGATTTATAAATAAATCAAAAGGAATAACAAATAAGTTATACATAAAATCATGAGGTAATTAAAAGAAATAAACCTCACATGAAATAACAAATACAAGATTTGTTAAAAGATCCAATAGATCATTATATAAGGGTAACATAAATTAACCCTCTCAGTTAATCCTATTCTAGGACTTTGTTTGACCAGACGTTGACCGGGAATTTACAAGTACAGTCTACGGTGAACGGTATGGGATTCTTGCAACCTGTTTTCTAACGGATTACACTGGCTTGTGTGCTATCTGTTGTTTGAAATAACGACCAAGATAATTAATGTAAACTGTTGTTTTACTCTTGCACACTGTGGTATTTTTATGTGCGTGATTGTTGCTGACTACAACGTGTATGTCCCACGCATACAAACACTACTATACCAGTGGATTAAATACCTGCGTTTCAGTATACCGAGGACTTGTACTCAAGTCTCTCACTAACTTCACTTTATAACAACGTCATTATCCTAAACGTGATAATTGACAATACACATTGTGTTCTTGTTTAACGTCTTTATATGACACTTAACAATTATATACTTCGAGATTGAGGAGCCCAGTTGGATCTGGCCATGCATGCTACGGGAGTTGTACCTGTCTCAGGTCGTCTCCTACTACGTCGCGACGGAACATTCAGTTGGGAGGAAGACTTTATTCCTTCCGGGATTCAAATGCCCTTCAGTTCGAGGAAGACTTTATTCCTCTAGTGGGTTCTTATTTCCCACGCCATTCAGTTCAGGGTTTGACTACGTCATCTCCTGGGGTTTTTATACCCAACCTTTCTTTATAACGAGGTCACTATACCTCCACTATTTCAGATATTCAGTTATAACTGTCAGTCCCATTGTGTGGACCGACTATCAGTAAAGAATTTCAGTTCAGCTAACTCGACCTTCTGTGTCTTGTTCTATGTGACATTATTGTCCTTGTATGGATACTTGTTATTATCAGACTATGCTTGTTTACAGCTTTATAAAAATGAACTGCATGTATTCGACAAAGTAGTTGGTGTGGCCCGGTAGACGATGGGCTGCACGTTTTCCATACCAGCATTGTTTGCTGAGCCCCTTTGGGGGCACCCCCATTTTTCAGGTACCTGAAGATTGAGAAGTTCACTACACTGAGTGTAGGTGGGGTAGACCAAGCTTTGGGAGTCTACTATTAGTTATTTGTTTTATTTCAGTATTGTACTTTGAGTTTGATTCCTAGTATCTCGGGTTGTATCTGTATTCCAGACCGTGACATTTGAGGATTGTATTTGGACTTAGCCTTGTTGGTCACAAGGGTGGCCAACGGCATTGTAATACCGCCCGGTTGTTGTATTTATTTCCGCTGCAGTTGTATTTTATTTGGGAGTGATCGCCGTTCAGTTTATTGGATTTCGGGTTGGGTATACAGAACCCAAGCGGGTAAACATGCAACTCTCTCTTTTATCGGTTGTTGACAAACTTAATAACAAATTTCTCCTTTAATCTGAGATTCAGTATTGGAACTTTAGGAATATCTATTCTTGACAGTTTAGACTCAAGCAGTTTAATTTTAGCAACAGCAGTTGTTAATAAGCTAAAAAACTTTCTTTTCTTTGACGAGGAATTAAAAGCATTTTCTATGGGTTCAGGACTTACCTCGTCTGCTTCTAGGACCTCTTACCATCTCCTTTTGCCATCATGCAGAAGTTCCTATCTGACGTCATAGATTCTTTCATCATCTTCAACCACAGCAGTCATACACACCTGTGCTGTTTCTTCTGCCTCTGAGTTCCTCATCTGACTCCTCCTGTCCCCACGCTGCCGCTGCCAGCCTCTGTAAACTTCTTGATTTATCACGAAAATCATCCTTTGACTTTAAACATACAGTCCTTCACCACATGTCCAGGCTTGTTACACCGAAAACAAATGATTTGTTCTTTTAGACTTGAATCTATCAGTTCTGGACCCCAGACCCTCTTCTTCCGCCAAAGATCTTCCTGATTCCGTTAGCTATCATTGTAATCTCTTCTCCTCATTTGCATCATCATATTCTTTATCATTGATATCTTCTTCGCCTTTAGTTCCAAATCCTTATTAACACTCAGACCAACTAGTCCCCCTTTCATCTTGGCCTTCGTACACCGTTAGTTCAGACATAGTTCTTCAAAGGATAATTTCGAAGATCCTTTGTAGACTCCAAAACGGTAGTGATGAGTTCAGCCATTCTTTGCACAAACTATCAAAACCTTCGGTTATTTGAGCATTATCCAGAGTACTCCAACAGCCTTGAGATCACATAAAATCTTATCGAACTTTTCTATTGCCTCGAAATCGTTTCGCCTTCATCCATCTTAAAATTATCAAGCTGCCTTGAGTGCTTTCCCTTTGCTTCTTTGACTGAATTGTCCCTGCGTAAGCCGTCTTAAGGAATTCCCAAACTCTTTTGCAGTGCGTAAACCCAAAACTTTTCTGTTGGTGAGTATCTGACAGGGAGGACATTAACATCCGAGCTTGTCATTCTTCTATCAATTGTGTTGTCATTCTCACCCCAGCTTGACTTTGCTTATCCTTGGTGACTCCTTCTTCAACGTATTTTGCTTTCAGATCTCCTTCAGTCACCACAATCCCAAAGTTGAAGATCAATGGAAATTATTGATCCTCCATCCGTTCAACCAACTAGTATAATTGAACTTGGTCAACTTAGGCGGTTTGACACAGTAAGTATTCATCTCGACCTACCCTGAGAAAGTATTCTCTGAATTTAGGGTAACGTTGCTCTGATACCAATTGAAGAAAACTACTGTGTGTAAGACTGGAACTGATATAATGTCGACAATAGAAGAACACAGAAACTCAGATTATCACTTAGAATCACGTATCGCACTCGATACTCAATAGGCACGTAGTGTGTTCACCACACACCTATACACGAGTTCTAAACTTCCACACGTTAAAAGTACATCCACTCTTAAACATCTACACTTTCCTCAGCACTCAATTTGCTACACATCACTAATGACGTTTCAGTATGAAAACTAACCTCACACTCATGTCGGTCTCTCCCTCAACATTTCGGCCGTAGAGTCCTTTTTCTATTCTATTTTTCTGCTCAGAGGTCTTAGCCCGAAACCCTAGAATTACTATCCTATATAGATATCGAGATTCAGATTACATCTCATTAACATAGATTTTATTTATCTTTAACAGATATATAAATCTATTTAAGATATTCTATCTGCTTTCCTTTGTTTCCTCGGTTTTGGACTGACGCGCGGATCCCGATATTGTTCTTTTACACTCATCAGTATAAAGCTGAGTTTGCCAATCAAAATCACATCAACACCATGCATGCAAGTCCTTTGCTACAAAGATTGCAATATTGCTTGTATGCCCCGGGCTCCTTCGGATCTTCTTTCTTTGTGAAGTATGCTCACACCCAAGAAGCCTGTTTGTTTTTGTTGGAGCAGCGGCATCATCATCATCTTGATCACTTCATCTTGATCAAGATGTGGGATCGGATGGGGTTAGAAGATGTACCTTTAATTGTAAAAAAAATTGTTTCAGCTATAATTAAGATAAGAATGCAACATAAAATTAAAGTTTGTATAAAATAAAATTGTACTAATATTAAACTTACCAAATGAAGATTATTTCTAGTTGTGTTGCCCTCTGTTTGTAGATCCGGTTGAGAAATGTATAGCTTCCACCTTGCGGGATTGATGAAGGTGAATAATGTGGTTGTATGATACCCGAATTCCATCTCATCATTTGGTCTTGCTTATCAACTTGAAAATTTGGATCGATTGGAAGGTCGGAAGAAGGCATCACTTCCTTTCCGGCTCTCCTAAACTTTTGCTAGAATGTGGGGAATGACAATTGAGAGCTAATTGGAAAATGAGCTTTTTAGTAGCTAGATATGCTTAATAGGCTTTATGCAAAGAATACTAGTAATAAGAGAGAAGAGTAGATGAGTTGTGCGGTGGGAATGATGATAAAATGGGTATTTATAGGGGTTTTGGGGTAAAATAACCGTTTGGAGCCAATATGAGCTGTTGAAACAAAAGCAAAAAAAGAGCTATTGGGATTTTGGCGGTTCCGGTTCCCAACAGCCTTTGTCAGAGAAAGAGTGTGCGCACCAGGCCAAATGACGTCTTTTTACCCATTGACCAACGGCTAGTTTGACCAGTTCCGGGGCGGTTCCGGTTCCACCAGTTGCTGCGGTTTCGAATCCAAGGGCGATTCCAGCAGTTTGGGCCCGATTCGGTCCGGAATCCCAAAACGTGTATTCGTGTTCGTTTCATACGGAGACAGTTCCGGTTCCAAAGCCGGTTCCGGACCGGTTCCGATCGGTTTCGGTTAGAATAGGTCGGTTTTCTGCCGGTTCGGTTAGAACCGTCGGTTCTGCTGGTTCCGGTTAGAACCGTCGGTCTGCCGGTTTGGTTAGAACCGTCGGTTCTGCCGGTCCGGTTAGAACGGATTCGATGGACACCATTAACCATAATACCCCAACTGTAATAAACATAGTTACGATATATCACATAAATATTATTAATTCACAAGATACACAAAACTTAATAAAATATATATTAAAACAGTAAAATAAAAAATAAAAAAATAAGTTTATTATTTTATTGGTTAAAATTTATTGAAATAAAAAACCACATATATAATTAAAAATTTCAAAAATATAAAAATACTATATATCATTTAAAAGCTAAAAAAACTTAATTAAAAATAAAAAATAACTTAAGAGAATGATAATTCAAATTTTTTATAATATTTTTACTCAAAGTATTTTTAGTAATGTAAAATAATAATATAAAAAATTAAATTTATATAAAGTAAATTATAAAATTAAATTATCATTCTCTTTACTATTTTTTCTTTACTATTTTGTCTTTTTTATCAAATTTGTGGCTTCTCTAATATATTGTACTTTTTAAAACTAATTAGAGATTTAATACTATATATAGTCTTTTTTTTGTTATTTTTTCAATTTTAACCCTTATATAAAGAATGTTAATTTTACTAGTTACTTTTCAACATATGTTTATTAAACTTTTATTTTGAATTAAAATACATAAAATGATATTATAAAAAAATATTAGACTATAATACTCTTAACTATTGTTTTTTTTGTCCAAATTATATAGCTTGTATATATATTTTTCATATAATATCACTTTATATATATTAATTCCAAATACAAGAAAAAAATATTAAATATATTTAAAAAGTAAGTAGCAAAAGTTAAACATTTCTTATTATATAGGGTTTAAAATTGAAAAAAATAAAAAATACCATATATATAATAACAAAATCTCAAAAAATATGAAGAATAATAAAGGTATAATTATATTAGAAAGCCACAAATTTGATTAAAATAGACAAAAATTAAATATTATATTTATAACCAAAAGATTCTCTAAACGAATTATATAAAAAGTATAATATATTAGAGAAACCACAAACTTGATTAAAAATAGTCAAAATAGTAATATAAGGTTGTTTAATTTTTGTCAAATCTGAAGTTTTTTAAGCTTAAATGTGACCCGTGGGATCCAATGAAACATGTGACAGTTCATTGGATCCCACATGTCACATTTAAGCTTAAAAACTTTAAATTTCTCACTTAACCAAAATAATCACTTTAGCATCATTCATTTAAAGAGTTTCATCAATTTCGGACAACGTTTAAAGCATCTTTTGAATTGAACAAACAAATTGAAAAGTTGCTGATGTAAAATGAGGGAAACCACACATGGGTTGGGAAAGTAATTTTGAAACCACGTGGGTGGATTTTGTAATTTCGTCAAACGTCATGGGTGGGGCATGTAATTTTCCCTTAAAATTATTTTTTGTGATATCAGAAAAACTTTTCGAACTGTGGTATTTTGTGAATTAACAAACTTTTTAGTGGTTTTTTACTTATTTGTACTGCGGTGATTAGTAATTTTGTACTGGCAAAAGCAACCTAGTAACAAAAAATATTATGTCAATAATTTATATGCAAAATATAAAATTAATTTTTTGAAAAAAATAATTTTCTAAATATTGGTTAAAAAATATAAATAATGCATTTTAAATAAAATAATTTAAATTGTGGTAGGAATTTTTAAAAAAACTGTATGGTAAAAAATTATGTTACTTATATTAGTATAAAGTAGTGTTTAACTTTTTTATGGTACTAAATAATTTTAAAAAGTAGAAAAATATTAACTCTTTTTAATATTTATATTTATCTATTTATTTTATGTTTCAATTTTCCATATTATTGTTTATTTTACATATATATTTTATATTTTATATTTTTTTAACTTTTTACATTTAGGAGCATATTGTGTAACTTTATTAAGTACTTTGTTAACTGTAAAAGAGTATTTTTGTCTTGTTTACTTTAGGCCAGTGACTATAATGACATTCATGGACTTTTGTAAAACTTTAGTAACACTTTTAAGACTTTCTTTTTTTAGGACATTTCATGAATTAGCCAATAATATAATGTCATTTTATGAAATTCCCTAAAAAACTATATATTGATTGTTTAATTATATAACATGGCCTAGATGTGTAATTATTTTCAATTAATCTATAATTTATAATATATATTATTTAATATAAATTACTTAAACGGTGTTCAGCGGGTTACATATCTTAAACCCAAATCTGACATGGTTATTAAATAAGTCGTGTTCAGGTTGATCTGTCTATTTATCGTTATCAATTTTAAAACTCAAACGTGCTAACTTATATCGAGTTCCGTGTTGGTAAGACGGGTCGTGTTTAAATTGTCACCCTAAGACATTAGTAAGCGGCCTTTTCTACGAATACGTATGGTCTATTTCTTTCTTTCTTCCTCGAGACTGATGATGCAACCTCATTGTAAAAAAAGAAACATTAATTAGGATAATACCACGAATATGACTTTTGCTTTCTTGTTGCCAACTGCAGAGGCCTGTGGACCTTCACAATTCCCACTCATTCAGTTCTAGGCTTGTAAGTAATAATGATGTCATGATTGGATTCCTAAAAGCCAATGAAGACGGTGTGTTCAAATGTAGTGCGAAGAGTTTCCACTTCGCTCGAACCCCCTAGTCCCTCCTTTTTTCTCCGCTTGCCACTTCTCAAGCCCAAGTAGAATTCAGGACGACCTCCAATGCCGTCGACTCTCGAATCTTCAAACTGGTTTCGATCCTACAACAAGCAGATCCAATTTTCTATTGGGAGATTTTCTCAACAGATGGGAATATCTCAAGCACACCAGTTTGTATGAAAAATGCCCAACAGAAACATCGTGTCCACTGTCCACTAACACATAATCTTGGTTATGTAAAGCCGGTGATCTTCCTACCGCTAGGAGGCTGTTTGACGGTGGGTTAATAGAACAAGTGTGACTTGGACGATTATGATTGGTGCATACTCGCAAATTTGATCCTCCAATGGAAGCGTTTAAGCTGTATGCGGATATGTGTGTAGGAGGCCCTAAGACTAGACTATGTGACCTTCGCGTCTCTTTATCTGGGTTTGATGATGAGACAGTGGTGCCTCAGTTTTTCAAGCTCACGCTCATGTTTGAATCTGGCTTCCTTTCCGCTAATGTTTGTAATACTCTGGTGGATTGCAATTGCCAGTCTTTTCAGCGGACTTGGGCATTGAGGGTTTTTGATCAGATGTTGATAGGGGCCCAAATCGGGCCCAATTTTAAGGAGGAAAGAATGGAGAGTATATGCTAGGAAAAAGAATGTAAGGGCACGTGAGTCGCAGGAGGGGAAAGTAGCAGTTTGAGTGATGTCGTTTGTTATCTTGGGAGAAAGGAAACCTAGGGATCTGTCCTAGGAGAGGTCATATAAATAAGTAATAGTAGTACTGTAGAGGCATGCGTGATTTTCCATACTGATCGTAATAGAAGGCGGCTCCTGCGATTGAGGGAGTGCCGATTTTGGCTGAGGTTGGGGTGTTTATTCCCCCTCGATTTTGGTGTCTCCTTCCTTGAATTTCCCCCTCGTCTAACTCCTCACGTCTAACTCTAACATTGGTGCGGTGAACGTGGACAATGACGAGGATAAACGCTAGAGTAGACGCGTTGGAGAAATTGGTGGAGAGCCTGGGGGAGCAGTTAGGGGAGAGCGTTCCGCCATAAGAGAGGAGAGCAGCAGTAAGGATGAGTTGCCAGCGACCAAAAACCAGGCGGTGGAGCGGATGATTACCAACCGAACTTGACGATGGACGGCATGGATAGACTAGAAAGACTGGTGCTGGGCTTACCTTGGGAAGGACAGTGGGTTGTGACAGGCACCATTGGGGCTCGGCGATTGTTTTCAAGGTCAGACGGCGGGACCTAATTCCGACACAAACCGGCGGAGCATGAAACCGGTTTGTTCTCGTAACACCAACCCCCCGATCTCGCAGACCCACGGATCCGGACGAAGAAGACGGACTATCCGGCGAAGAAAGTCGAGCTCCCAAGCTTCTACGGAGTCGACCCGTTTCATGGATTGTTCGTGCCGAACATATTTGCTATCAGGAGAACGACGACGCTATGCGGGTTCAATGGGCTCTGGTTTGTATGGATGGCGCCGCCCTCCACTGGAGCAATTGGATTCGGAAGGAACGCCCTCGGATTACTTGGGAGGAGTTCAAATCTGAGCTGGTGCAGAGGTATGGAGATGGGATGGCGGCTAACCCCTTTGAGGCCTTGTCCACGGTTCGCCAGTGGTTCACCGTCAGTGAGTACGTCGACGAGTTCATCGCTCGCTCAGCGTTCACGCCGGGGCTCACTCCAGCCCAGAGCCTGGGCTACTTCCTTGGGGGACTGCGTGAAGAAATCCGGGTAAGAATCCGTTCCCAAGATGTCACTGATTTGTATAGAGTGTCGAATCTTGCCATGGAAATCGAACGGGAGTTGGAAGTAACTGGGGTGTTGAAACCAGTATACGATGACACCAGTATGGCGGAACAGACTTACCGTTTTGGATTAGGGATACGACCACGACTAGAATTCCACCGGTCCAGTTCAAACCAGGCCACACCAGCCCAATCCTTACCCCGTCCAGACCCAGGCGGTAGCAGGCCCCCAACCCAATTCCTTCGGCCCACCTACAGCTTGACCTACCCACCTTCCAACCCAGCTGAAAATGAAAACCGCTCAACCCAATCTACCTCACGCGCTCCATCGGGGGCAAGCTCTTCAACCCAACCACAGCGTAACCACAACATAGCAAATCCCACGTCCTCAATCAACCCCACCGTCTCCGTCAATCCTTCTGTGTCCTCTAACTTCCCAAATAAAAGTCGCCCGACCAGACCTTCTACCTCGCAAACCTTTGCGGACCTCCGCGCACGAGGTCTATGCTACCGCTGCAAACAGCCATACACCCAGGGCCATCAGTGTGCGAGCAGGGGGCTTAGAGCCATAATTCTGGAGGACGA
Organism: Limonium bicolor; assembly: GCA_023374045.1. Classification (NCBI taxonomy): domain Eukaryota; kingdom Viridiplantae; phylum Streptophyta; class Magnoliopsida; order Caryophyllales; family Plumbaginaceae; genus Limonium; species Limonium bicolor. Next base: position 40,387 of record JAIOTZ010000686.1, read on the forward strand.
CGACAGCCCCGAAGGAGAGTTAGCACCGGCGATTGTCGAACAGGAGGTGGAAGAAGTAGGGGATGATACAGCCAGTCCTCAGCTCAACGTGATGGATTTACCATTAACCTCGGCAGAAGGATTCAACCAGCCTCAGACATTGAAGCTCCGGGGACAATTATGGGGGCAGGAGGTGATAATCATGGTGGACAGTGGCGCGAGTCACAATTTCATAGCTACGAGACTCGTGGATAACTTTCAGCTCGATTGGCAGGAAACGGAGCCATATGCTGTGCGCCTGGGAGATGGAACCCGCATGACAGCTAGCGGGGTTTGTCGTAACTTACAGGTCGGTGTTGGGAATACAACTCTCCACATCGACTGTTTTCGCTTTCCGCTTGGGGGAGTTGACATTATTTTGGGAGTGGCTTGGCTGAAAACTCTGGGAGACATAGTAGCCAATTGGGAGAAGATGTTTATTCGTTTCAAACAGGGGGGCAAGGAGATTTGTTTGCTGGGGGACCCATCCCTTAGCCGCATGCCAGCCGGGCCTCGAACCATCCACCAACTCCAGGACGCGGACTGCATGGCCTTGGTCTGGGCAATACCCGAACCCAGTGACAATCGGCTGTTGCAGAAAGAGGAGTTATCTGCTCATCAGCAAGCAGAACTACAGGCCCTCCTTGAAACTCACAGTGAGACATTTCAGCCGCCGGGGGGATTGCCACCGGAAAGACCGATGGATCACCACATTCCGCTTCAACCAGGAACAGCCGCGGTTAACGTCCGCCCTTATCGATATGGCCATAACCAGAAAGATGAGATTGAGAAGCTGGTCACAGAAATGCTGGCTGCGGGAATCATTCAACCTAGCACCAGCCCCTTTTCCAGCCCAGTCCTTCTTGTTAAAAAGAAAGATGGTAGTTGGCGTTTCTGCGTGGATTATCGGGCCCTGAACAAAGCCACAGTCCCGGATAAGTATCCAATTCCAGTTATTCAAGAGCTCTTGGATGAGCTCCACGGCGCACGATTCTTTTCGAAGATAGACCTCCGTTCGGGGTACCATCAAATCCGGGTGGCGAAGTCGGATGTGCACAAAACAGCTTTCAGAACTCACACGGGGCATTACGAATTCCTTGTAATGCCGTTCGGGCTCACGAACGCGCCAGCAACATTTCAGTCCACCATGAATGATGTCTTCCGGCCCTATCTCAGACGGTTTGTTCTCGTTTTCTTCGATGATATTCTGGTTTATAGCACTAACTGGAATGATCATCTGCAGCACCTGTCCACTGTTTTCAACATTCTGCATGCCAACCAGTTTGTAGCTAACAGAAAGAAATGTAGCTTCGCTCAGCAGGAAGTAGAATACCTGGGGCATATTGTGTCGGCAGAAAGGGTGGCGATGGACCCGTCTAAAGTCGCTTGTATTCTGGACTGGCCTACTCCACATTCAGTTCGGGCAGTTCGCGGGTTCTTGGGCCTCACGGGCTACTACTGGCGGTTCATTAAAGGGTATGGCGTGATTGCCAAACCCCTAACAGACCTTCTACGGAAAGAAGCGGGGCCCAAATTCACATGGACACCTGAGGCACAGCTAGCTTTTGAAAAGCTATCACTAGCGGTTACCACAGCTCCTGTTCTTGCACTACCCGATTTTACAAAGGAGTTCGTGTTGGAGTGTGACGCCTCTGGAGTGGGATTGGGTGCAGTTCTGATGCAAAGTGGCCGGCCGTTGGCCTATTTCAGCAAGGCTTTGACCGGGCGAAACCTCACAAAGTCCACATACGAAAAAGAGATGATGGCAGTGGCTATGGCAATCCTCCATTGGAGACCGTATCTGTTGGGACGCCATTTCAGGGTCTGTTCGGACCATAACAGCCTGCGTCATTTGCTCCAGCAGCCCATCACCACTCCCGCCCAGCAGCATTGGCTGGCTAAGATTATGGGCTATGATTTTTCCATTGAATACAAACCAGGGAAAACCAACGGAGCAGCTGATTCTTTGTCGCGCAGAGGGGCCGAAGGAGAACTCATGGCAATAACAATCCCCTTCTGGAAAGATGCAGATCACATCAGAAGGGAAGTGAATCAAGATGACCGATGTAAGAAGATAATCGAAGATCTGCAGCAGAACCCAGCTTCCCATTTTAATTACCAGCTGGTGGACGGCAGGCTGTTTTTCAAGGGGAGGGTCGTGTTGCCAGCTGCCTCGTCCTGGATCCCGCTGCTGCTGCAGGAGTTCCACTCCACACCCACCGGCGGACACTCTGGAGCTTATAGAACATACAGAAGGCTAGCTTCCAGTTTCTTCTGGCCGGGCATGTTGAAAACGGTGCAGAAATATGTAGCGGAATGTCTTGTTTGCCAGCAGAGTAAAAGTGAAACACTGGCCCCCGCGGGGTTGCTACAACCTCTTCCCATACCTGATGCAATATGGTCTGATATATCCCTGGACTTCATTTCAGGATTGCCCCGCTCTAATGGACTGGACTATATTTTGGTGGTGGTGGACCGATTAAGTAAGTATGCACACTTCCTTGGCCTGCGGCATCCCTTCACAGCCAAAACAGTGGCGGGGCTGTTCGCGAGAGAGATAGTTCGCTTACACGGGGTTCCGAAATCAATTCTCAGTGATCGTGACCCACTCTTTCTCAGCAACTTTTGGAGAGAATTTTTTCAGGCACAGGGCACCGTGCTTCGAATGAGCAGCGCCTATCACCCCCAAACCGACGGACAGACCGAGGTGGTGAACCGCTGCCTGGAAACCTACCTCCGCTGTTTTGCGTCGGAGCAGCCTAAGACCTGGAGCAAGTGGCTGCACTGGGCTGAATTTTGGTACAATACCAATTTCCATGTTTCTGCCAACACCACCCCATTTGAAACTGTCTACGGTCGGCCACCTCCTTCCATAGTTCAATTCTTGCCGGGAGAATTCCAAGTAGCTGCAGTCGCAGAAACATTCCTGGATCGCACAGCCATGTTGCGTCAGCTTAAATTTCACCTCCAGCGTGCCCAGCAGCGCATGAAAGCTACAGCAGATGCTCACCGCCGCCACCTCGAGTTTCAGCCTGGGGAGATGGTCCTTTTGAAGCTGCGTCCATACCGCCAATCAACCACCGCCAAACGCCACAATCACAAGCTGTCCTTTAAGTACTACGGTCCCTATCAAGTGTTGGAGCGGGTAGGAGCGGTGGCATACAGATTAGACCTGCCTCCGGGCTCCCGAATTCACCCTGTTTTCCATATCTCCCAGCTGAAACCAGTCCGGGGTGACCACACAGCTCGACCAGACTTGCCTCCCCACCTGGATAGTGATGAGCCAGAATTGGAGCCCCTCGACATTGTTGCTGTTCGCCAACGCATACGTCTGGAAGACCCCTGCCACCAGCTTCTGGTCCAGTGGAGGAACAAGCCGACTGAGGAAGCAACATGGATCAGCTGCGCAGATTTCAGGGCCCAGTATCCTTACTCCAGCCTTGTGGACAAGGCTTGTCCTGATGGGGGTGGGGATGATAGGGGCCCAATTCGGCCCAATATTCTAAGAAAAAGAAGGAGAGTATATGCTAGAAAAAAGTAATGGCACGTGAGTCGCAGGAGGGAAAGTAGCAGTTGAGTGATGTCGTTTTGTTATCTTGGGAAAAGGAAACCTAGGGATCTGTCCTAGGAGAGTGTCATATAAATAAGTAATAGTAGTACTGTAGAGGCATGCGTGGTTTTCCATATCGTAATAGAAGGCGGCTCCTGCGATTGAGGGCAGTGCCGATTTTGGCTGAGGTGGGGTGTTTAATTCCCCCCGATTTTGGTGTCTCCTTCCTTGAATTTCCCCCTCGTCTAACTCCTCACGTCTAACTCTAACAGATGTTGCAAAGAGATTTTGTGACTTACAATGCCCTGATTCCTGGCTATTCCACAGCAGGGTTGAATGAACTGGCTATCACTCTGTTCAAAAGAGTTCAAGATGAGGGGTTCGAGCCTTCTGACTTCGCATTTGCTGCGATTTTGGGTGCTGCTGTTGGATTAGGAGACTTACTTTATGGCCAACAGGTTCATGGGTTCTTGATCAAGTCTCATATTGCTTGGAACGTATTTGTCAGCAATGCCCTACTAGATTTTTACACAAAGCATGATAGGTTAGAGTATACCATTAAGCTCTTCCATGAGATGCCAGAGCTGGATGGCATCTCATACAATGTGATCATATCTGGGCTGGCATGGGAAAGGAAGTATTCGGATTGTCTAAGTCTTTTCAAAGAATTGCAAGGGTATAACTTTAGCCAGGCTGAGTTTCCTTTTTCGACCATTTTGAGCATAGCAGCCAATACTATGGATTTGGAGATGGGTAAACAAGTACATTCTCAATGCATAGTGACAAGAGCTGATTTGGAAATTCAAGTGAGGAATGCTCTGGTTGACATGTATGCAAAATGTGAACTGTTCAGGGAAGTGGATGTGATCTTCAAAACTCTGTCACAGAAGGGAACGATCCATGGACAGCCCTGATTTCAGCTCTAGTGCAGAAAGGCCATTATGAAGAAGGGCTTAGAATGTTCAGTGAAATGTGCAGGGCGAATGTGGGGCCTGATCAAGCCACTTTTACAAGCATATTAAGAGCAGTGTCGAGTTTGGCTTCACAGGGTCTAGGGAAACAACTACACTCTCTCCTGCTGAGATCGGGATTCATGACCAATATGTTTTCCGGAAGCGCGTTGGTAGACGTGTATGCGAAATGTGGCTCCTTGAGTGATGCTATAAAGACCTTTTTAGAAATTAAGGAAAAAATATAGTCAGTTGGAATGCTCTTCTATCAGCCCATGCTTAGAATGGAGATAGAGAGGGTACTATTTCCTTGTTTAAGGAAATGATTGCTTCTGGTTTCCATCCTGATTCAGTGAGCTTCCTTAATGTCCTCACCGCGTGTAGCCATTGTGGCGTGGTTGAAGAAGGGCTGAATTACTTTGATGAAATAACCAGTGTTTATGGTCTCGAGCCAAGAAGAGAGCACTATGTGTCCATGGTTGACATTCTTTGTCGGAGTGGACAATTCAACCGGGCAAAGAAGCTGATGGATGAGATGCCATTTGGTCCAGATGAAATCATGATGTCTTCAATTTTGAACTCATGCAGGATTCACAAGAACCTTGAACTGGCCAAAGAAGTGGCAGACCGATTGTTCAATATGGAGCTGAGTGAAGGTGGTGCTTGCGTCAACATGTCCAACATCTACGCTTCGGCAGGCAAGTGGGAAGCTGTCGCCAAAGTGAAGAAGGCGATGCGAACAAGAGTTAAGAAGGTTCCGGCATACAGCTGGGTTGAAATTAGTCACAAGACTCATGTTTTCTCAGCAAATGATCAATCCCACCCACTTGGAGGGAGATATATGA